>JAPMLY010000506.1:0-198715 GCA_026401115.1 Tetraselmis chui
GCGGAGGGGGGGGTGGACTTGGTGGATATATGACTGCTGCATGAGCAGTTTAGCACAGCCGTTGAGCTGACGTAACACGCCAGGCAGGAGGTAGCCTTCCAACCCATTCTCCAGCGCCACGCTTAGCCCAATGTAGCAGATAAAGTTGAGGCTGAGGCTGACGGGCGCGACGGGGGCTACCGCAGTGCACTGGGCTGGCAGGTACTCAACGAAGGGCGATCTTGGCGCAGTACTACGCGACAAAAAGGCGCCTCAGTCCACAGACGGAAATTGACATAAATAAGTACAAAGTGAGCATGCAAAACAATTACTCCGTAGGCAAGGATTCCATATAGCGAGAGAGAATGTGTGTGTGTGTGTGTGTGTGTGTGTGTGTGTGTGTGTGTGTGTGTGTTGGCGAGTGTTCATTGCGTCAGGAAATGTGTGTGCAAATGTGCGAGTATTATCACTGTGTGTGTGTGTGTGTGCGCGCGCGCGCGTGCGTGTGTGTGTGTGTGTGTGCGTGCGTGCGCGCGGGTGTGTGTGTGTGTGTGTGTGTGTGTGTGTGTGTGTGTGTGTGTGTGTGTGTGTGTGTGTGTGTGTGTTTGTGTGCTTGTGTGTGTGTGTGTGTGTGTGTGTGTGTGTATGTGTGTGTGTGTGTGTGTGTGTGTGTGTGTGTGTGTATGTGCCCACCTCGCTGAGGACGTCAACATCAGCATGGAAGCTGTCAGGACGCTGTTCTCCGGAGTATTCTGGCTCAGGTCGCCAAACGTACCTTCCATAGACGCCAACCCCTACTCATCCATCGGAGAAGTCGTCATTAAATCGTGCATACCAACCTGGTTAATAATCCAGATTCACACACCAAAACACATCCACACAGTTACACACATCCACACGCGTACACATCCACACACACACACACGCGCAAGCACACGTACAAACGCCCACACACATACCCACCCACGCACACACACACACACACACACACACACACACACATACACACACACATTCACACCTATACACATATACACCAGCTTACAAGCGCACACACCCACAGACGCTCGCACGCACACATACACACGCACATACGCACACACACACACACACACACACACACACACACACACACACCTACAAACACACACACACACACACACACACACACACACATACATACACACATACACACGCATTCACACCTATACACACACACACACACACACACACACCTACAAACACACACACACTCATAAAAACACACATACGCACAGACACACACACACACACACACACACACACACACACACACACACACGCGCGCGCGCGCGCGCGCGAGCGTGCTCATGTCCTGGGATGGTGCTATGCACCTTTTGCAGCACACACTTCCGAACGGGGGCCGCCTTCTTCTCCCTCTTCCCGCCCCCCTTGTTTTTTCCCGCGCCGCCCTTGACCCCAGCCGCCCCCTCCTCCTGCTGGGACTGTGGCACATCCACCACAAACGCCAACCGCCCCTCCTTCAGCTGCGTTCGCACCTTTTCAACGTAGTCATTAACATGCTCCACCCAAATGTGACCTGCCAAAATAAGGGGTGGTTAATACAACGGCGGCACCTCTACGTGGCCTTGCTCGACTTTTGGGGTTAAGGCTTTAGCTTGACTTTTCGCCGAGGTTTAGGGTGTCGCTGCGGTGTCGTTAACCTCACCTTGCGGCTGAACAATGGGAAACTGAAGAGTGAGACAGCACTGCAGCTGAACGTGGCGTTTTTGGATTTGTTCGTCCAGGTCGGTGTCGACTTGAAGGTCGACGATTTTTGAGACTGTGCCCGTTTCGCGCTGCGGCGGAGAATATCCCGTCCACAATCGCATCAGCCGAAGGATGCACCTGCACTGGTGTGTATTGAACAGGTGGGCGTGGAGTTGGGTGGATAAGGGGCGGTGGGGAGTACCTTCCATAGCGAGTAGTCGCAGGCAGCATCGCTGGTAGCTTGGGCGATGACGCAGGTGCCGCTATAGGTTTTCGGCCACCACTCGTTAGGATTAGGAACCTCGGCACCGGTGGTGGCGACATACAACCCTCCAACCTCGAAACCGACCGGTAACAGCATTTGCGCATCCCCTGCGCCCACAAAAAAAAACAGTATCAAGCAGTGCCAGGAAACAATTAGTATATGTGTACACTGACGCCTTAACCACAGCCAACAGTGTGGAGCGGTGCAAGCTCGCTGTGCTTTCTGGCTGGTAGGTCCGTCAAACACCCTTATACCCTACAAAGCCTACCAAGAAAGGCGGTCGCCGACTTGACTGTGCACGGCAGTCCAGCAGGAGCGCGCAGAGTAGCCACCAAGCAGGAAGAGCTCGATGAGCTTCCTGGACTGCGCAGTGCAACTAAAAACCCCCATAATATTGCGCCTTCCTCTTGTTTTGTCGATGCCGCCGCAGTGAGCCCTTCCTCCACCCGAGGTGCGACACGGATCGGCGCTTCGTCTGGCGCCATATCTATACTCAATACAGACTGACCTCGATAATCAACAGACCTCGTAATAGCACATGGTCTGAGCGCTACACCAAACACGTGTTCGACTATCGTTGTGCAGGCGGAGACAACGGCGTGCTGGAGTTATGCTGCTTATCGACTGCAGAGGATTTAAAAAGGATACAAAGCGCTTTATTTACGAGGCTGGTTTTTTTTCAAACCACACTGCGCCCGTGTGAAGATTTTTTTTTTTTTTGGAGAGTCTTAATTAATGACGAGTAGTTGCCCGTCGTTCTTTACATTTTTGTGATCATGTACACACATACCATATGTTTGCATGTCACTGGTTTTGGTCGGTGATGCTGAAACTTTTTTTTTTTTTTTTTTTTGCTTGGTGGCCTCCACTGCTTTTTCTTGTAAGATTTTTTTTTGTCGGTTATGAAACTCCAACACTGGCCTCGTGTGGGGTTAGCGCAGTACGGTACGGTTCTCGTACAATAGTACTTAATGCACTCACATGAGCGTCGCCTACCCGGGCCAGGATGAGCATGATCGATGTTGAGTTGAGGTTTGTTTCGAACTTCTGCTCTCAGTTATGCTTGCAAAACGCCGCCTGTAGAGGGTGCCGGTGCGGGTTCCCTGCCAGTCCCATATCCCGGGGGCGCAAAAAAAAAAAAAAAAAAACATATGTCTTTCACTGTGTATTTTTGTAGGAAATATCTATATCGATCCCGGGGCGGATCTACATCCCCCGGATGGAGATCCCCCATGTACGGCACGTACCCCCTTGCACATCCGACGTACGCGTGCGATACAGGAGCGACCGATGGCCCGGCCGGTTCTAGTCAGCGCACGGCCCATCGCCTCTAAAGTAGGAGTCAACACAGCGGATGCGCGCGCCCAGTCGCCTCGCGACGTTGCGTAGGTGGGCGTCTTGCGTGTGCCCATCACGGATTTCCGTCTACCGCCCTTGTCGGTCATGGTGTTGTTGATGGCCCCGCCGGCTCGTCCGCCCCCCCCCCCCCCCCCCCCCCCCACCGGTTCTTCCGACCCCCCCACCGACTCGTCCGACCCCCCCCCCCCCCAAATGAGTATGCTCCGGTGCAAACTTCAGCGGTGGTTGGTAACGACGCCTCCTCTATGTCGACGCAGTGGAATGGGGCCGACTTTCCGGACCTACTTGACCTCTCCGGTGCCACCACGCTTGACATCTGCCGGGAAGAGTGCTATGAGTGGGCCAAGGCTTGTGGCTTGCGAGCATGAAGCGGCAGCTGCTAGAGCTCTTGTCCGAGGCTGGCTTTGTTAGACCGGTGAGTAGTCCCCGCCCACCCATACCGACATATCCGCCCTTTCCTCTCTCTTTGTCTCGCACATACACAGACACACACACACACACACACAAACACACACACACACACACACACACACACACACACACACACACACACACACACACACACACACACACACACGCACACACACACACACACACACACACACACACACACACACACACACACACCTACCAGCATACACGCACAGACACATACTCACCAGGAAATGCAAATGCACACACACAAACAAATACACACACACGCACACACAGAGCACACACACACACATACACACGCACACACACTCACACAGCACACACACACACACACACACCTGCCAGCATACATGCACATACCCATACCCACCAGGAAATGCAAATGCACACACCCACACTAATTAACGCGTATACTAACCAAAAAACACTCACTCACACACGCACACACACACAAACGCACACACACACACACACACACACACACACACACACACACACACACACACACACACACACACACACACACACACACACGCACACACACACACACACACACACACACACACACACACACACATCTACCAGCATACACGCACAGACACATACTCACCAGGAAATGCAAATGCACACACACAAACAAATACACACACACGCACACACAGAGCACACACACACACATACACACGCACACACACTCACACAGCACACACACACACACACACGCACGCACATACACACACACACACACACACACACACATACACACACACGCACATACAAACACACACACACACTCACACACACACACACGCACGCGCACACACACACACACTCACACACACACAGAAACACAGCACAGCACAGCACCAGAAAGTTGCTGCTGTTTCCCTTGTGTGTTCAAGAAGGAGCGGTACCAAGAGTAGCTTGGTTGGTTGTTCTTCAACCATGTTTGAGCCACATGGTAGTCCTCAATTCCAGACACCCTCTTGATCACCTACATAATTAATCACTTGACATGTGTGCATAGATAACCATTAGCGCTGCAAACCAAGGTATGCATAGCCATGTAAGTAGTATATTTCCCACTCCTTGTCTCGTCAGTGCATGGTTTAGGCACTTCCTCTCCTTTGCATGCTGCAAGATAGCTTTTACAATGCTCTTCTCGTCATCACGGCTTAGCACAGGGACTACACCAGCACGTTTACATGTCTCAAAGTAGCCGGGCTGTGCAAAGTATCTCGCTAGTGTCACATTAGGCACCACCCACTCCTTAGCAACATGCTGCACACTCTTGCACTCAGACATGCTCTTGGATGCCGCGGTATTCAAAGCATACTGCCCCGCCAGTTCATGTAGCGCCTCGTCCATATCTTGAGAGCTCCACCGCTTGTAGGCACGCGGCAACGTCCCCTTTCCCGGCAGCACCTTCCTCGCCGGACTCCGTCCTTTCCCCTATCTCTTCGTACTAAGGACGACAGCGACGAGCATGAATAGAGAGAACACTAGGGACACGCATAGGGGGTCGAGGCCGAGAGCATAGGTCGTCTTGGCCGAAAGGGCGCCAAACGCCGCGCCATCGCCGCGCCGATACCCCGTCCTAATGACCGATGCACCTCACCACTCGCACAAACAAGCTTCCTTACTATAAGACCGGCGATAGCTGTGGGTTAGAGCCAGTCGGGGCCCCTTTTTGACGCCTACCTGCTGCGCCATAAAGATTCTGAGCGGGTCGGATGACGATTTTGTACACGCATCGCTCATCTTTCCCGAGGCATGACTTGCTCGTTTAAAAGCGGATAAAGCCGGTCAAAGGCTCTCCGAACATCCTGAAACCTGTAGCTTTCTCGTCGTATATTCAGAATTTGAATTTGATGTTTTTTGCAAAAAGTTATAGCTGTTTTTCTAAGGTTTTCTTCCAAGTTCTTGGTGTTGCAAATTAGTCACAATCCTCCTTACGCGTCACGCGGTGTGGCCGCTCTGTAGAGGACGGGGGTTAGTGCTGAGTCAGGTGTTACATGGTGTTACACACTGCATTTTGGCACTTCGATTTTTCAAATTAATTTGCTCGCCTATCGTACGGCATGGTATTGTAATAGTACGAGAAATGTTCAAAATTGGCAAGGGGATGTGGATCCCCGGGATCTCTCTAGCAAATTCCTTTTTGTTCGTGAAACCTTTTTCACACACACACACACACACACACACACACACACACACACACACACACACACACACACACACACACACACAGATTTTAGCAAATTGATATAGTATAGGATTATGGGGTGTATGATGAGGTTGTACACGCACTTCGGTAACCCTAAACCCTACAACAGGCGAGGTGTTATATTGCCAACCTAACGACTAGGATTGGGCATGAGTCCACATTTCCTCATGCACTACTAAGGCGGAAGCTCGAATTGTTTAGAGTTTTTCCTCCCGAAGTCGGCTATATAAATACCATGATGAGGAGTATTAGGTTATTTTTGCTGCTCTTCATGGTGCTTTGGGTTCCGATCTCCGCGGCGCTTTGTAGGAGGGCAGTGATGATGTTGTGGCATGCCTTCATGTTCCTCGGGCTTATGTACTTTCCTCCGTTCTTCTCTTGGCTTGGCGACCGGTCCACTTCATTTATTCCTTGTAACAATTTTTTCCGCTTGCGGAGCGCGTTGAGCTCAACCGATAGCTCAAAGATGCAAGGGAGGATGGTTTGATTCGCCCAAGCCACAGTGAGTTCGGCTCGCCAATCTTTTTTGTATTGTGCGTAAAGCTCATGGCTCGCTACGACTCTGCATTGATTACCGTAGACTTGACGAGGTTACGCGTAAGGACGCCTACCCACTTCCGCGTGTGGATGATACCCTCGATGTGCTTAAGGACACGCATTTCTACACGCATCTTGACATCGAGACTTGCTTCTCGCAAGTCCGAGTGCGTGATGAGGACATCCATAAGACAACGTCTCAGGCACCTCACGGTATGATGGAGTGGATCGCCATGTCGTTCGGTATGTGTAATGCGCCAGTTACATTCTAACGGATGATGGATGAATCATACGCGACTTTTGCAGAAGTTTGTTACTTTCTACCTCGACGACGTATGTGTCTACAGTCGCACGATGGATGAACATATGGAGCACATGCGTCTTGTGCTTCAACGATTCAAAGAGGAGGGCTGCGCGGGTCGTTCCATAGGGAGTATTTTCGTTATTGTCTCTATTTAGCAAGTCGGATATCATATAGCGTGCCACGTCGCCTTTTTTATTATGTGCTATGTATCTAGCGTAACATACATGAGCACATTAGGGATTGGATACAATACTTTCCGCTTTGATCACTATTTCAAGCGCGTCAATTATATATGACGCGCCGGGGGGGGGGGGGGGGGGGGGGTTCAGACCCCCGCTCGTCATAAGATATAAGGGACGCGGGGTCTAGCAAACGGTAGATATCAAGAGTACAAAACCGGCCGCGGCAGTATCTTGATGTCCTTACCGCTGCCCTCGCTCGGCGCTCATGCACTACTCCCATTGCCATGTTATACTACCTAATTTGCGAGATAATAGGGGGAGTGATAACAAGCACCATTACCTCCCCCGTGTCGGGAACAAGCATAATGAGCACCGCTTTGTCGTAGTCGCGTCGTCGTCGTCGTCGTCGTCGTTGTTGGGGCTGTCGCAATTAAGGGTGAGCAAGATGTCTTCCACATCTTCGGGGGAAAAAGTCCTTGGTAGACATAATATTGTAAAGACCTAAGTGGGGTGTCTAGTGCAGGAAATGGGGGACGCTGGCGGTTCGTGTTGGAGTGTAGTTTCAGCAATCTAGGACAATCGTATTCCGTTGTTTATGCTAGACACCACTTTTGGTAGCTAGATTGCTAGACTGCAAGGCGCGCGGGGGGTGCGGAGAGCGGAGTTCCCCTCCATGGACGCATGTGATTGTTGCTTACAAGATGACTTGAAGGGAAAGGCAAGAGTGAAATGCATGGGAGGTGGGGGATGGTAGATCCATGGATGAAATGGTTGATGCGAGTGACGGAGACGTGGGCGGCGATGCATGAGATGGAATTAGGTTACAAGAATTAAATATCAATTCGAATGTGTGATTGTTAGTTATCCATACATATGATATAATGAAAGTGTCAATCCTCGGGGTAAATGAATGCTTGGGAGAGCATAATAATCACGACGGCATGCACACATGGCAGTGCGTGAATTTGTTGGCGGGGTCCTTGCCGTCTGTCGTTACAACAATGGGTGGTGAGGCAGCGGCATGTTCTTCCTTCAAATGGTATCGCAGTTCTTCTATAGTCGCATGCGATGCGTCCAATGCAATTGCGGTTTAGTGGTTGCACTCGCCGCGATGGTGGCAAAAAAACTTGAAGCACGAATATTCCGAGTTGTTGCAAGCAGAAGGAAGGCCGTTCGAAAGCGATGGCGAATAGCCTAAGGGTGGAGTACAGCATCCACGAGCATACGGGCAGGGTCGTGCCGGGAGAGAGCGGTTCCTCATCGAGAGTGGGCGGTGGCATATTTTCAATCTCGTCGTCTAGGTCGGCAGCGCCTTCGATGAACAAGAACTCCAAACTTGGAGCACAACTGCTTGACGTCGTTGTTGTGGAGCAGTTGCGTGGCCGCGACAGTCCGGTGCTAGTTCAACAAGTCCCACATGTGTCGGTTGTGGGAATTGGACCAACCGAACGTTAAGGGTTGTAATTGAAATTGAGATTGAAATTGTTTACAACATGTACCGTATGCGCCGGTTTTTCACCAAAAAGCCGTATGCGCCGGCTGTTGTCTCAGGGCCCTCCCAACTATGCCATACAGGGAACTTACAAGTCAGGGCTAGACCGTGAACCACATATGTCCAACCTCTCCAAGGGTGTTCGGGGGTTTTACTCCCCCCCGGGGAGGGTCTATTGCGGGGTGATGGCGGTGTGCATTCAGCGGCGTGCGAAGGGGCAATGTGCGGAGGCGCGGCGGGAGGTCGTGCGGGACTTGATGCGGTATATGAGTAGGAGGTGATGCAGCCATTGGACAGTATGCGTATGGAGTTGTGCAAGGATGCGAGACGTGTCGAGGCGTGCTTTGGAGACGAGTTTGTCAGGAGGGTCTATGCGGGCGGTGAGTAGGGAGGTGAGACTCGTGATGGTGGAGGAGTGCGGGGTACATGTGCGGCTCATGACGATGGGAAGGATGTCAACCACTGTGCCTGGCCAGTGGCTGCGGATGGCGTTTGCAAGGGCTGTGTATTTGGCACGTATGAGGTTAGCTGTGTGGGAGAGGTTATTGTCTGTGCAGTACTTCCATTCCCCTATCTGAATCTTTTTTATGGATGCGTAACGTCGGCGACCGTTTGAGTGACCCACGAATCGAGGTTCGAGGATGCGGATGAAGTCGGGTTTGTGTGCGGGGGGTCGTAGCGCGGGGGGGAGAATCTCAGGTGGGAGGATGGCTGGACGTGAGGTCAGGGAGTCGGGCGAGAGACCTTCGTCAGCAGCAACAAGGCGGGTGGGCATGTGGGTGGGGTGAGGTGGATGGCAGTCAAGTGGAGTGTGGGCATGAGTGGGGGAAGCAAATGATGTTATGGGTTTGTTACCGAAGTCTGCAGTGATGGTTTCCCAGCGTCTTCCGTTGTGGCGCTCCAGTAGGGAGAGTGGGAGTTGTAGCGCGCTGTTGTGTCGGTCATGTCTTAGGCCAGACATGGTGGGGCAGTTACCGGCCATGTGGCCGTTGCTAGTGAATTGGCCACATAGGGGGCAGCGCAAGGTGGGGTTATGAGTAAGAAGGCGGGTGTTGTAGACTCCCCACATGAATTCTTGCTTGTGTGTGAACTGGATATTTGTGAGGGTTGAGTGTTTTTTGTGGAAAGAGAAATCGGCGCCGTCCTCCGCGGCGCGGGCGAGGAGGGCACCGTGTTTGGTTGTTTGCGAGAGGGGCGTGTGTGTGTGTGTGTTTGGTGCTGTAGGTGTGTGCGTCGGCTTTGAGGTTGGTGTATCTGTAGGGTAATGGGTCCCCTAGGGTTTGTGGAATGAGGGTGTATGGCCTGGTCCAGTGGCCTATCGTAGCCTCTGAATCTGTGGCGTATGTAGTGTCGGGCGGGTGACCATCCGCTACTTGGTTTGCGAGGGTGTCTGCGAGGTCGTTACCTAGGGAGTGGTTGTGTGCTTTGATTTTGCCGAGGTGTGTGTGGATGCCTGCGTCGCAGCGGGTTTTAAGGGTGTGTGTGATGGATAGGAGGGTGTCGCGGTGGATGTTGTGTCTGTAAGTGGAAGGGCAGTTTAAGTATCCTTGTATGAGGCGGAGGGAGCACGCACTATCTGTGAGGAGGTGGGTACGGCCAAGTTGGAGGCCTATATCTATGCCAGCTAATTCAGCGCGGGTTATTGTGTGCGAGGGAGGGGTAGAGGTCACCAGGATTTTGATTTTAGTGTCCGAGGCGGGGTGGGTAGCTGCTGCTCCGAGGGGGGACGAGCCTCCTTTTTTCGAGCCGTCTGTGTAGACAAAGTCCTGCCAGTTCCAAGCAAGAGTGCCTCTGGTGGGGTGGTATGTTAGTTGCATGCGTTTCGGGTGGGGGTAAGTGATGGGGTGAGTCGGGTTTGGGGGGAGGTGGTATATGCATGCTGAGTGGGGTGAGTAGGTGTCGAGGAGGTGAGGAGGAGGGGCGGTGATGTCGGGGTTGGGGAGGTGAGTGTCGTAGATAGATTCCAGAGTGTTATGGAGTGCGGTCATGGCTGTGGGTGACGGTAGGGTGGAGAGTGCGAGGGGGTTGGCGACGAGGTATATGTCGACCATCCATCGTGTGCCGAATGGGGTAGGGGTGGGAGTGCATGTGTGTTGGTCAGGGGGAAGGAAGGTGTTTGCGTCGTTGGGGAGGGTGTAAAGGTGGTGGGTGTATGGGGAGTTGATGTACTTGGAGTGGCGGTAGGGTGTGTGTTCCCATCGGGGGAGTATGAGGATGGTTGCGTTGGGTGTGTGAGGGGCTGTGAGGTGTGCGCTGGTGATTGCGTGTTCCATGGCGCGTCGCATGCATTCGTGGTCGTATTCTGGGTTGGCGATATTGGTACCTTGCCATGTGTGTGGGGCATTGCTGCCACTAGATGAGAAGATTTAGTCTTCGGGGTAGAGGGAGTGGTAGGTGTGGGAGTGAAGGGATTTATTGAGGGGGTCGGAGTATTGTTTTGTCTGGATGCGGAATGTGTGACGGAGAGCTGTGAGGAGGTCTTCTCTGGTGGCCCATCTGTTACGGGTGGTGGTGGCGGGTGTGGGTGAGTGGATTTCTGAGCGGGAACCTTGGCGAGTGAGGAGGTGGTAGACCTCCTCTTCGAACGTATGCTGCGAGAGGTCGGGGCGAAAGAGTTGGTAGAGATGGCGGACGCGGGGGCCGTTGAGGGTGGTGACCGCGCGGCCGTCGGGAGTGCATAGTATGGTTGTGTCGTGGAGTGATGGGTGTGCGTGGATGGCGAATGTACCGGTAGGGAGCATGTCGAGGTCGGGGTTGATGGGGTTGATGGGGTCGTGGTTGAATGTGATTAGGGGGTGTGACCATGGAGGGGGTCCTGGTTCTGGCAGAATGGGTGTCGTGGAGGGGACATAGCCGGAGTTGAATGCGGTGAGGGCGGTGGGGCCGGAGGGGGTCTCACTGATGGTGTCGTGTAGTTGTAGGCATGGGGCCCACTGGACCTCGTGGAGGCGGGTGAGGTCGTGTTGTTGGCCGCGAGCACACCACTCGTACTGCCATGTGGCGGGTCCGCATGTGCAGCAGGTGGAGGTGGGTTCTGTGTGCAGTGGGTAATGACAGATGGAGCATGCGGTGGGGGAGGGGGTGGGGAGGCATACCGATGTGGGGGTGGAGGAGATGAGGCGGAAGCCGTCGTCGAGTTGTAACTGAATGTCCCATTCCGTGAGGTGTTCCGGGGCCCATTCAACCATGTACTGCGTTTGGCCGTATTCGGTGTGCTTGTGTTTGGAGATGATACGCGTTACGTCGCAGGGGGGGTAGTGGTGGTCTGAGGGGGTGAGGTATTCTGTGTCTAAGTGTGTGGTGGGTGCGGTGGGGGTGGGGTGAGTGGTGCGGGAGGTGTAGATGCCGGATGAGAGGGTGGGGGGTGAGCGAGGGAGGTTTGGGGAGAGGAGGGGAATCCATGAGGGGTGTATAGTGGTGGGGGGGGGATGCTTGTTTGATAGTGGGGCTAGTGAGGGGGAGGCGGTTGTGGATAGTATTGGAGGGTTCGGTGAGGATTGCGGCGAGGAGGCGGATGGGAACTGAGAGTGGGGTGGTGGACCCCGTGAGTGTGGTGATGGATTTGCAGGATTTGAGGATGAAGGAGGATGAGGTGGCTCTGAGGAGGACTTGTGGCCCCGTGGTGATGTTATTTTTCCAGAGGGGGGTGAGGTGGGGGAGGAGGGAAGCGTGTGTTTTGCGGGGAGAGAAATCGCAATAGGCTTGTTTATATGTGTGAGGGTCGGTGATGTGAGTGGATTTGTCCCGGATTGAGGTGAGGAGGGCGTTATCTTGATGAGTGGTGAAGTGGGCGCGGATTGTGGAGGCGATAGGGTTGGTGAGGGAGAGTGGAGGGATGTTGTGGAACAGGGTGCCCGCATCGCGCTGAGCTCTGACTAAGCACTTGAGTGTGGGTGGGGTGTAACAGGTTGACATGTTGGATTCCGAGGGCCAATGGGAGTACGTGGTGGATAAGGTGCGGATGTGTGCGCGGGCCATGTGGCCTCTATAGCCTGAGTTGTTAATGATTTTATGTAGGTGGCAAACTGTGAGTTGTGCGGCGTGGGCTTTGAGGGAGGGGAGGCCGTATCCTAGGTCGGAGGTAGGGCGGTGGAGGGCGGTGCGGGGAAGGTTACGTACCGAGGAGACGGCGGAGCGGAGTGCGCGGCAAATTTGTCCTTCGAGAGTGTCGAGTTGGGAGTCGGTGAAGAGGCCGAGCTGGAGGGTGAAATGTTTTCCGATGAGGAGTCCACGGATGACCCTGATTCTGCGGGATTGTGTTAGTGGGGAGGTGGAAAGGGTGGTGATGAGGGATGCAGTGGTACGTTATAGTTCGTGCCAGTGTTTGGTGAAGGTGAGGGAGGTGTTCAGTTCTACCCCTAGGACGCGGTATGTGTCCGTGGGGCCAATGCAGGGAATGGGGGCCGGGGTGGAGTTGAGGGTGATGAACTGAGTTTGCAGGCGGGATGCGAGGAGGGCAGTGTTGGCGAGGGTGAGGGCGTTGCCTGTGCGCCAGAGGGTGCCGGTGATGCAGCATTTGCGGATGTTGACGGTCATGCCCGTGTAGGCGCTGAAAAGGGAGAGTTTCATGAGCTGGATGGTCATGTTGGGGGTCGAGCCCGTGGCGAGGCTGAGGTCGTCAGCGAAGCCGTGTCCTGGGTATGTGGCTGTGGGTTCTGTGGGGTCGACGTTAGTGGCGGGGGGCTGGGCGGTAGCCCCGGCTTCCCACCGTGATCCAGCGAAAGAAGGGTTCAAGGAAGAGGGTGAAGAGGAAGGGGGAGAGGGTGTCTCCCTGGAGGGTTCCGCGGTTAATGTTGATAGAAGGGGTGGGGCTATGTGGTGTAATATAATCTGTGGTTGAGACCCCGTAGAGGTGTTCGCATGTGTCGACAAAGGTGGGGGGCATACCGAGTTGACGCATTTGTTTGAACATGATGCGGTGGTCCGCGGCGTTGAAGGCGCCTTTGAAATTCGCGTACATGACGTAGATGTCTTTGTTGTGGAGTTTCGCGTCCTCCATCGTCATAATGAGGGAGGAGAGGGCGCCGTGGATGCTGCGGTGTTGTCGGAGTCCGTCCTGATGGTCGTTGAGAATGCCGTGGGTTTCGGCGTATTTCGAGCCTGCATCTTTGATTAGTGCTGTCCAAAGTTTGAGGAGGTTATTCATGAGGGCGATAGGGCGGTAGTTATCGAGGAGGGAGGGGTCGCTTTTTTTATGTAGCAGGCATGTTGTTTTGTCGCACCAATCAGGAGGGGTGTAGGATTTGAGGGCGAGGAGGGAGAGGAGAGAGAAGAGGGCGGAGCGGGTCGCCGGTGGTAGGACTTTGATGATTTCATTGGGGATACCGTCGGGGCCGGGGGCTTTGCCGGTGCCTTGGGAGTTGAGTGTTTTATCGAAAGTGTCGCGGGTAATCATGTCGGCAAGGGTGAGAGAGGGGTCACCGCGGGGTTCGATGGTGAAGTTGTCGGGGTTGTCGGGGAGTTCACACGGGGGAGTTCGCGTGGGGTGGCGCGGCCGAGTTAGTTGGCGAAGTGAGAGTGGACCGCGTCAATGACGGCGGATGGAGAGGATGCGGTAGTTTTATCGGGTCTAGTCATGCGGTGGAGGGTGGAGGCGGCGCCGGCGGGGGGTAGGAGGCCGCTTTTAATTTTCAATCGGCGGTGGGAGAGTTTGGGGCATGTGTCGTAGGCCGTATTGGCTCGAGTTTTTATTTTCTTTAGCTTATCTGTGGTGGTGGCTTGAAGGAGCTGGCGTATGCGTGCTTGGCATTGTTGTTTGATGGCCTCAAGGGAGAGATATTCAGTTGTGTTTAAGAGGGCTTGGGCGAAGGGGAGGGGGCCGTTGTTCTTGCAGCATTTGCGGAGTTTGAGTATGTGAGTGCGGGTTTTCTTTGTAAGCCAAGTAGGGTCAAGGGACGCTTGGGGTGGGCGGGGTTTTTTGGCGGGGAGGAGGGGCCAAATTGTGGCTGCGTGGTCCATGTGTTGGGAGAGGAGTGTAGTGAATTGTGAGGCAAGGGTGTCGAGGGTGTCGGGGGAGGCCGAGGTGTGTGAGGTGTTGAGAATTTCTGCGTGGAGGGCGGCCGTTTGGTTGATGAGGTCGGGGGTGCTGGATTGGTACGCTTTGATGTGGTCGGGTGTGAGGGGAAGTCGAAAGTTGAGTTTGCGCGTCGTGTGATGTGTGTGTGGGTGGGTATGGGGAGGGGGGGGATGTGCCATGAGGGAGAAAGGGGCGGGAATGACAAGGTGGATCGCATAGTGGTCAGTAAAGTGGGAGGGGGAGGAGAATATCGAGCAAGAGGAAGGTGGGAGGGTGAGAGGTGAAGGGGGCGTGGTGAGCCAGTGGTCAAGGCAGCCTCCGCTGCGGGGGAAGGTAGGGATGGGGTTGTGGAGGGGTTGGAGGTGGAATTTGAGTAGGGAGGTGAGGGCAGGGTGACATGTACCTGTGGTGGTGGTCGATTGGAAGTCTCCTCCCCAGAGGGTGCGGTGTTGCGGGTGGTTGTCGGCCAGGCGGAGGCCCCATGTTGCAACTTCGGCATATAAGCGAGTCAGTTAGGGGGTGTGGAGCTGGGGCATGTAAGCTCCAATGAGGAGGTAGGGGGTGCCTGAATGAGGGACAAGTTTTAGTCCGGCGATATGGGGGATGAGGTGGGGGGGGCGGGGTTAGGACAGTGGCAGATTGGAATGAGGCTCTGCGGACCGCGAAGAGAACGCCTGCGTTGGGTAGGGGCACATGTGAGTATTGGGGTCGGGAGCTTTTGAGGTGGTATTGGGGGAGAGCGATACGCCAACGGGATTTGTGAGTGGCATGGTTGGTTTCGGTGAGGATGAGGACGTCGGGGCGGTGCGAGGTAGAGAGGTGTTCGACGTCCATAATGGAGGTGTGGAGGCCGCGGGTGTTGAGGGTGATGAGGTGTAGTGGTTGGGATGTGTGGTGTGGGAGGATGGGGGAGGGGAGGGAGGGGGTGGTGCTGGGAGGGTCGTCGGGGGGGCGTTCGACGGGTGGAGGTTGGAAGGGAGGGGGGAGGAGAGGAGGGGAGGGGGGGAGAGGGTGTGGAGGGGTGGGGAGCTGAGGGGGGGAGGGAGGTGTGGGGGGTGGAGGGCGTCGAGAAGGTGGGGGCGTCCTTGTGGGAGGGGGGCGGAGCGGAAGGTGTGGTTCCATAGAAGAGTGTGGACGGAGTATACCGAGGACCGGGGGTCGAAGGAGGGGGGGTTGTATGGTTGGTCCGGGGGGGCGGTTGCGATGAAGTAGGTGTGTAGGAGGGCATGGGTTCCGCACGACCATGCCCCGTCGGAGTCGTGTTGGCGAGGTGGGTTGAGGGAGCGTAGGGTTCCGACATCAGGGGGGGTGGAGTTCCAGTCTGAGAGAAGAGTGAGAGAGCGGGCGAGGAGGTCGGACGGAAAAGTGTGATGAACGGAGTCAATCCAGGTGGCTGAGGTGTGAGTGAGGTGTAGGAGGCCGAAGTGAGTGTGTTGCCATGTGAGGACCGGGAGAGAGTGGTTAGGCGTCCCCGGACGGGGGGGGGGCCGCGGTTGGCGAGGTTAGTCCAGTGGGTGGGGTATTGGGACTTGTGGTGGTGATTATCGACTTCGTTGTTAGTGATAATTGTGTACGAGGCGGTGGGTGTCGAGTGGAGTTTGGTTATTGTGGTAGCGAGGCAATATAGATTAGAGAGGTCATGATATTGTCCCCATTGGAAGGAGAGGACAACAGAGGTATCGAGGTAGCCGATGGGGATGGGGAGGCCGTATTCAAGGTTTAGGTCGAATAAGTAGTTATGCAGTGCTATGTAGCATCCCGTTACCTAGTGCTTATGTACAAGGTAGGTATTTGTCATCCTAGTATTACGTGTTCAGCTATCAGCGGTACATTGTTTACATATCCCTCCGTAGGGCTACTAATGGACACATATGTACGCTAGACTCCGGTGGAGTCCTGGCCCTCCGCCTATAGGTGTTCGTCATAGGTGTTCGCAGCTCATTCGCGATGCGATGCGATGGGTTCATATGCACAATATGTTCCTATCGGGTACCGACTTTTGGCGGTACTTGGATAAGGCGTACAACTCCGTTCCGGGAAGCGGCGGTTCTAACCCCCTTCATGCCATTCCGTGTGTACATGGATTAATAGGTTATGGGCCCCCGCCTCACGTCACTCACGCGCGACAACTTGGTTCGGCGAGCTGCGATCGACAGCTCTCCCGCAGAAGGCAAGTTTAGATAAAACCGTAGTACTTTCACCTTGTAGTCGGCGGTATCGCCAGTATAAATTGCGATTTAAAACCCACCTCCACCCCTCTTAAGTCAGCTACTCGAAGGCGACAAACAACCACCCACACCGACGCACTCGTCGTATGTGGACAGGGTGCACACAGGTCCAAGGTGGAGAAGGGGGGGGGGGGGGGGGGCGCACTATCGGGTGAATACGCATCCACAGGTTGCGCGACAGCCCTTGCTTACCATTTTATTTTAATATTATCTTAGCGACTCAGCCGCCAGCGCGGCGCTCCACCTGTCATGACCTTGGCCTCGACATGTGCCCCACACTGGGTGGAGGATACATAAAAGGTGCTTTGAGACACCCCGGGGCGTCAGGCCGAGAGGTCGGCGGGCATCGGGCCGTCTCTCTGAAACCACTATTAGGCACAAGTCCGGCTAGCGGTTTTTACCGCTGCCTGTTTTTTATTATGCTCTTTCTTTTTCGCCCTCTTTCGAAATGGCGCCGGAAGCTCGCTATGCCGACTCCCCGCCTGTTTCGCGTCATGCTTCCCCTGACCTCGGCTTTCAGCAGAGCACTCTCGATCGCACCCCGGATACTCTCGCGCTCGTCCTTGAGCAAATGGCGCTCCTTAACGCTCGCCTGGACGCGCAGTCGGCCGACGCTGTTGTTGTTGCTGATGCGGGTGCTAATCCGAACACCCTTGTCGCTCAACGCCGCCAAGATGCGCAGCTCGAACCCTCTCGGGATGGCCACGACGTGCACACCCTCCCCATGCTTGAGCATCCCATGCTTAGCTACGCCCATCCGGACGCACAAACGGCCTTCGCTGCAGCTATCGCTGCAGCTCATGTTGGCGGCCCCACCGTCGCACAACGCCGTCCCGATGCGCACCGCAAGCCCTCGCGCCACGAGCCACCGGTTGATCACCTCCCACCACCCCCACTTTACCCCCCCGCTGGATGTGCCCTTCAAAGCCCCGGACCTCTCTTCCCGGAGGCGCGCCCCCACCTCGTCCCCCCCTCCCGTGGCCACCCGCACCCGTACGGCCCGCCGCATACCATGGCCGGCCGCTCTCCCTTTCCCGGTGGTCCACCTCTTCCCTTCCATGGACGGCATTCTCCCCCAGCCCAGCGTGGCGGCCACACCACCCGTGGCGGTCGCCCCACCATCGAGGCATTGACCCGGTTGTCATCGGCCGAGCGGCACACGAAGCCCCCGGCTTCGACAAGGACGCCCTCAACCGGTCCATGAAGATGTCGGTCCCCATCATGGGCCCGACCACGGACTTTAAGCAGTGGAAGAGGACCTTCCTTAATTTCCTCTCCATCAAGGCCGCATATCTCATTCCGCAGTTGGCCATCCGCGACTCCGGCGTGTGGCTAGACGAACAGGCGCAACACTACGCCTACATGCTGCTCCTCCATGCAGCCAGCGCGAATCAGCGCGCTAACCAGGCGATGAAATGCGTTTCTCCGGCCCGCCCTAACTGCGCCGCTGCCGCGTGGGACATATTGTGTGAACGCCTCGACTGTCGGTCTTTTGCTCGCTCCCTGTCCCTCTTGGAGAACTAGATGGTCAGACACCGCCCTTGCCAGTCACTCAGTGACTATGTCCACTCCATGCGCCAGACCTTTGATGACTACAACGAGACGTGCCAAATGGTTTATGGCTCCGCTGCCATCCACCCCCACAACCTCGGTCTCCTCATGTTGCGCGGTATTTCCCGCAGCGGCCCACACGGTCAAGCTAAACAATGCGTCATCAACGCATTTGACACATACTACCTATTGTCGGCTGATGAAGTGATGGCCAGCATCCTCCACCTCGCGCACAACATGGACGACGACCGCCCTGCCCCGGACACACCCGCTCCGGTCGACCCGGCGACCGGTCGCATCACCCCCTCCCATCTCCGCGTTCGTCGCTGCGGGCCGCGGCTCGCACAGCGGTCGAGGCCCACCACACCGTAACCCTCCCGGCCATCGACCCAACAAGTGTGGCGTATGTGGCAGCCTAAACCACCTCATTTCCGCATGCACTGCTCCGGATGACGATGTCCTTAAGTGGAACCTCGCCAAGCGTAAGATGACCGTCCAGAAGTACGGCGCCCCCGGCGGCACTACCTCTGCTCACGCTGCTTTGCTGAGCGACGTCCCTGCCGACGACGCCCCCGCCGATGACGCCGACAGCTTACCCACCCTCGAGGACTGCGCGAATGACTGCGATGACGACCCGGTGAGTGTACCGTTCAGCTCCGTGGCATTCTCCTCTTCCCTCACCCCATGTCGTAACCTCTCACATTTCTGGGTCGTTGATTCCGCCTGCTCGATTAACCTCACCGCGTTCCGAGATGACTTCGTAAAGTTCATACCCCCCTCCGCTCCCTCTCGCGTGGGAGGAGTCGGCGTTGACGTTAAGGGCAGTGGCTCGGTGCAAATTTTCGTCAGACTTGCCTTTGGCCAACTTATTCACCGCACTGTGTATGCACTGTACACCCCCGACCTATCATCTCGCTCCGCTCAGAGTATCGGCAGACTTCTTAGTGTCAGCTGGATGCAAACGCACAACGGTTGTGAATTAATCTTCCCCTCTAACTCTGACACTGGCATGCTTTTGGTACCCACAGGCATGGGTGTGCGAGAACCGTCCGGAAACGGTCTCTACCTCCTTCCCCATCAGCCGGAGCTCCCCTCAAGCCCATCCGCAACGTCGGCACCTGACCCCTCACCTCGGGTTGCCCTTACTGCCCAGTGTGACCCCGTACTGTGGCACCGTCGGTTTGGACACCTGAACATGCAAAGCCTACAGGCCCAGCATACTCACGGTGTCCCGACTAGCCATGTGTTAGCTAGCTATGTAAACAAAGTTTCTTGCGACTCTTGCTTATTACACAAAGCCACAACTGCTCCGCGCAACACCACCGCTTGCGCGAAACCATCCCGCCCCCTCCTCAACCTGTCCGCTGATCTCTAGGGACTTGTCAATGTCCCCTCCCCACATGGCCTCCGCTAGTGCTTGCTCGTCATCGACCACCACACCAACTATATGTGGGTGCGATTTCTTAAGTCTAAAGACGACGCATGTTCGGATTTGGTAACAATCCTCTTGGGCATCAAACACTTGCATGCCCGCCATCACTCCCAGTCGGGCGCGTTCGCACCAGTCCTCAAGTTTGACTCCGACTTTGTGTCTGAAGCTGCTGTCACTCGCCGGATGTGCGCACACCTCGGCGTCGGGGTGCAGTTCTCTACCCCATACGTCCACCACATGCTCGGCAAAGCCGAACGTCCTTGGCACACTATCCGGGACAATGCGTCGGCGATGCTTCACAGCATGGTCGTTCCCAACTCCATGTGGTCGTGCGTTGTCATCACTGTTGTGTACCTTCGCAACCGCACGTACAGCCGCTCAGTCGGACCCAATGGTGGCGTCCCCCTTACACTCCTTACGTCGTCTGTGCCCGACGCCTCCAAGTTCCGCGTCTTTGGCTGCGCCGTCTTCGCCAAGGTGCCCGACAATCAACGTCGGAAACTCAGTGAAAAAGCATTTCGCGGCGACATGGTGGGCTACCCCCCTGACGCACCCGGGTACCGTGTCTACAACCCGGAAACGCGTATCATCACCACCTCCGTCCATGTTGTCTTTTAGGAAGACACCCCAAGCTTCGGCACACAACCCTCCGTCGACTCGGTCATCACCGACTCTTCGGCAGACGTACCCGCAGCCTCACCCCTATCCCACCCCATTGACCTCACGCCAACACCCCTTCCTTCCCCCGCAGCCCCTCGCCGTGCTCGGCTCCGCTCACACCCCATTTGATACGGCGACATGGTTGCCCACTTGTCCGACTCCCCCCCGACCCTCGTGACGGCGTGTTGTGATCATGAACAAGGCAAAGCTCAAGAGGATATATTTGAGCACCCTCACATTCCTGACCTTATCACGGGTCCCCCGCACACGCATGCAGGCACGTTCCCTACTGCCGTCGCCCTCCTCTCCGCCCGGGAGTGTGTGGAACCAAAATCCTACCGGGCTGCGCTGGACATCGCCCAAGCCCCCCAGTGGCAAGTTGCTATGTTGCAGGAGTATTCCTCCCTCATCGCCAACGGCACGTGGGAACTTGTGGACCTCCCCCAAGGCCGAATGGTCGTTAACAACATGGGGATCTTCAAAGTCAAGTCGGATACCGCCGGCGACGTCTCCCGCTTCAAAGCGCGGTTCGTCGCCAAGGGGTGGAGCCAACGCGATGGACTAGACTACATAGAGACGTTCTCCCCTGTCATCCGCACGGCCAGCATGCGTCTCTTCCTAACCATCGCAGCCGCTCGCGACCTTGAACTCTGCCAGCTTGACATCAACACAGCGTTTCTCTACGCTCCCATCCGCGGGAAGACGTGTACATCCGCCAGCCCCTCGGCTTCAACGATGGCACGTCCAAAGTGTGTCACCTCAAGCGCTGCCTCTACGGCCTCACACAGCCCCCCCCGCGAGTTCAACATGCTACTTCGTGCATGGCTCGTCGACCATGGATGGCAACAATGCGTCTCCGACTCGTGCATCTACATCTACCGCACCGGCCACGTATTTGCCGTGATCGCCATGTGCGTCGATGACATTCCCGCGGCCTACAATGATGCCACTTGGCTCGCATCGTTCAAAGCTCAACTCGGAGCACGGTTCAAGATCAAGGACCTCGGCGACCTCTCCCAACTCCTCGGCATGCATATTACCCACGACCGCTCCACGCGCACCATCTCGTTGGACCAGTCCAAGCACATGCGCGACATACTCGCCAAGTACGGCATGTCCGACTCTAAGTCGTCGTCACTTCCTATGGACCCGGGCTTTCTCGCCGGCCTCGCGCACATGACCCCGCCCTCTCTCACCGGGGTGGCCAATGACGTCTACCCCAGCCTCATGGGCAGCCTCCCGTACGCATCCGTATTCACGCGCCCCGATGTCTCCACGGCGTTGAGCATCCTCGGCTCTGCCCAAGCCTCGCCCACGGAGGCACACCTGCGGGCTCTGAAAAGGTCCTCCGCTACCTCCATGGCACCATCGACATGCGCCTGACGTTGGGGGGGCATGGACCACAGCCTCCAACTCACATGCTTTGCCGACGCTGATTGGGCCAACGACAGCAACACCCGCAAGTCTCGCTCCGGCTATCTCTTCACCCTCGGACGCGGGCCCGTCAGTTACAAGTCCAAACAACACACTTGTGTGGCCCAATCCACGTGTGAAGCCGAGTGCTACTCTGCGGGTGACGCCACCAAGGAGGGACTCCACCTCCGACAACTCATGGGGGAAATCTTCAACTCCCCCATCACCGAAACCACCACCATCTTGGAGGACAACCAAAGCGCCATTGCATACTCCCGAAATGCCTTGGTAAGCGAGAAGACTAAGCACATTGGTCTGAAGTGGCACTTCCTCAAAGACCACGTGGAGCAAGGAACCATCAAGTTGAGGTACCTCCCCACTGACGAGATGGTGGATGACATGCTC
Source organism: Tetraselmis chui (assembly GCA_026401115.1). Lineage (NCBI taxonomy): Eukaryota > Viridiplantae > Chlorophyta > Chlorodendrophyceae > Chlorodendrales > Chlorodendraceae > Tetraselmis > Tetraselmis chui. The sequence goes on from JAPMLY010000506.1 coordinate 22,235, forward strand.
ACCAAACCCCTCCCTGTACTGGCAAGACACCGAAGTGCAATCCTTGGAGGACAAGACCCAATGCAAAGTTTCATTCCGTAGCTACCCTTCAGGGGGAGTGTTGTAAGTAATACCGTATAAGTATTAGTTGCAGATAGCTACTATAAGCTACTCTAGATATGATTAGTACATGTCTAGATCGGACATACCGATAAACTGTTTGACTCTGTACATAGCTGTCGCTAGGCTACATCTTTCACATTTCTGTTATCCCGACACCACGCATGTAGGCTGGTTGTCTCTGTGACTGTCATGTTTGCGTGATTGTGACTGTAACTACGTTTGCGTGAGTTACCTTCCACACTAACCGTGTTTGCATGGTTCAATAGGGTATCGAAACAATGTGGGAAAGGGGATGCACGCCCGTAGCCTCGCCATCGCACTATAAATTGCAATCTATACATATGCAGCTACGCTCAATGATGGCTACATGCAATTAACCGCGTCATGTGGCCTATGCCCCCCTTACATGTGGAAGGCGTCGATAGCCGGTCGAGACACGCTTGCATGTAACGGCAACGCAACCACTCGTGTCTTTTGCGTGAGTGGGCGTCGAGGCATGGAGTAGCCCCTGCACTGACCCAGCCACCATCCTAGGTACGAGAACCGACTACCTAAAACCTTGGTTGACTTTTCTTTGGTCCCAAATAAGATGGAAGCCGCTGTGTGGTTTTGGGACCACGCCCAACATGCTGACGACGCGGGGTTGTGCGCTCTCGAGCCTGATGCGGCCGAGCGGGAGTAGTATACCTCGATTTGTTCGTCTACAAGGCTGCGTTGTCCACCGCTAAGGGGTGATTCGGGGCGCGGCTCGGAGGGGATGTTTCCGACTCCCAATTCATTTATAGCCGTGCTTTAATCCATTCGTGTACTAGGGCATCTTTATCGGGGTCAGTAATCGCGTTCCAAAACGACAAGCCTTTATTGCGGACAGCGCCGGCAAATTGCATGAGTGTTGCGGGGTCAACGGAAGTTACGTGTGGAAGTGTTGGGATAGGCATTACCGCAGCAACTGCGCAAGGCGGGCATGGGACAACGGAAGTGTCATCGGTCAAGGTGTTGCGGCAAAATCTTGGAAGCAAGCGCATCGGAACATATAATTACATAGCGACGTGATTGCTCGCTACGGAAAAGCGTTGGTAGAGCAAGAGGTTGCTATGGGAAGCTAGTTTAGGTGAAAAACCTGTGGGCCTGAAGAGTCGGATAAACTCTTGTCGCACTAAAATGTCATCAATGTGAAAGCTGGGATCGAGGCATAGAACTCGCCATGGGGGGCTAGATTCCACGTCTAAGGTGAGGCGGATCAGATTGATCCTAAGCAGTTGGCATGTGGCCGACTAGTGCGCATAGCTAGGGCAGATCTTAAAGGAATGTCCCTTCTTCGTGCATCGAAAGCACGTAATTTCGGACGGGGCGCTCGGCATTGGATTTCTCGTTGTGTTGTTTCCGCAGCGGTCCGGGTCGAAGCGGGGCTCCGATTATGAGGAGGGCCGGGCTGGGGCTCGTCTTGCGGGGCGGGCAGACTTGGAGGACGAGCATGGGAGGGTGTCGGAATCGAGAACGGATAGTTACACATAGGTCGTGCCGGCCCCGTAGGTGTGGTGACTAGAGAAGTGAGAAGAAAGAGCTGGCGGCCGGCAAAGCCACCGGCAGGGCCGGCCGGCCGACACTAATAGGGACAAGAGTACCGTTAATAGCAAAACAAGAAGTACTAAGACGACAAATAGCTACCTTGTACATAAGCACTAGGCAACATGATGCTAGTGCTAACACCCCCCCTCAAGGTAGCCGAGGTCTTGACGTTGTCTTAGCTTGCGTCGAGGAAGGTGCCATCTTGCTTGAAGGTGTAGTGCTTGTAGCGGGTGTCTCAGGCCGGGTATTGAAATTGAAATTGAAATTGTTTACAACATGTACCGTATGCGCCGGTTTACAACAATTACCGTATGCGCCGGTTGCTGTCTTTGGGCCCTCCCGACTATGCCATACATGAAGCTTACAAGTCAGAGCTAGACCGTTAACCACAAAAATCCAACCTTTCCAAGGGTTTTCGGGGGTTTTACTCCCCCCCCCGGGGAGTGTGCGATACGAGGTGATGGCGGCGTGCAATTAGGGGCGTGCGAAGGTGCAGTGTGTGGAGGCGCGGCAAGAGGTCGTGCGGGATTTGATGCGGTATACAAGTAGGAGATGATGTAGCCATTGGACACTGTGCGTGTGGAGTTGTGCAAGGATGCAAGAGCATGGCGCTTCCCTTTGCGGTGCTCTCGAGAGGGGATCTCGGCCGGACGTTTCGCACAGTCTTGATCATGAGAGGTGGGCGCATTAGCTAGACCTCGTGGGCACGGGAGGCCTTCGATCTCGGGGTTAGCGGAAGCAACAACGGTAAGTGCGGAGTTGGCTAAGATTAGCACGGCGTGGAGGGCGTCGCGATATGCGACAGCGTTATCTAAGACAGCTTTGAGGAAAGAGGCGTGGAGGGCGGCGTCGGAGAGCCGCGCGGAGCAAGAGAGGATCATCATCGGGACCACGGAGGCGCGCATATTGCCATGAGGAATAATTGAATGTGGCTGAACTACCAAAGTTGAATATAAAGGGGGTTATTGATATGTATGTGTTTTTGAAATAGACTAATACTATAGAAAATGGTGTCTTAATCGGAGAGGGTGATCAGAGTACCGACTCGAACTCAGTAGTTTCACGCATTGCTCGCTACCAATACACACATGATCGTGGGGTAGCGACCACAGTTGGACGACGCTACATTTCATCCGTTTAGGGCTTCATTAATTGTGCCAAGAAAACCGAAGTTTCATACTCTAAGGTCCTTAGAGGAAACCCTCGTGTTTCGCGATTGAAAATAAACCAAAAACACAATTATGTTGAGCATGAATAAAACTTGCATGAATCTACAGGTTGAGGTGAGCGGTATGCACATTAATATATTCTAATTAGTACGTTCTCCATGATGAGAACAGAATTCCTCATCATCCACACTTTCAAGCATCACTCATCACTGCCCTATGGTAAAAATCATTGCTGAATAATTATAGCATGAGTTTTATATCGCGACGATTTATTTTAATTGCAAGCATGACGCTAAAGAAATCGTTATACCGTTTACATTCGTGGACGCCCTACGCCTCTTCGACACCAACTAGCGAGACGAAAACAACTAGGACAACCCCCCTTAGTCTCTACTACCCGACATTGCTAAAAAAATACGTCATGTAGCGGCACAAAAGCCACAGTGGTCGCCCCCCGACGGCAAGGAAACGCGTGGCACCAAGCACTTACCGAGTTGGCGTACCACGAGACGGTCTTGACGGTCCGCGCTCACTTGTTCCGTCCCGGGAGGCGGCACGGACGCGGTGCAGTCGGCAAACCTCAATGGCCCGTCACGACGTCACTGTCTTCCGGATTCCCTTCCGGCCCGGTTGTACCTCCGCCGGGGACAAGTGAGTGCCATCATGACCATGTTCAACACACGACAAATCATGCAACTTGTCGAAAACTACCCGTCCCGTGCAGCTACATCATGCAACCAGTCAAAAACGACCCGTCCCGTCGAACTAAAGACTGCTACATGATCGAAGTTGCGGGCTGCAACAACCCTTCGGCCGACTCGATGCACCCCTACATGCAGCGACTACTAAGAATAGACAACCTTGGAGCAAATGCTCTTTAATTACTGACCGTGGCATGGGCGTAAAGCACGCCCGACACGTACATCCGCGCGATAAAGCCATACTTCGAGCTTTGCGAGGAACAAGGCCTTCCCCCACTGATCGCTACGGCCGCTACCATGGCACGCTACATTGCTTGGATCGGGGAAAGAGGCACGCAAGCAAAGCAACGAGTCTGCAACTTTACCTCTCATTGAAATTGAAATTGAAATTGTTTACAACATGTACCGTATGCGCCGGTTTCTACACCAAAAATCCGTATGCGCCGCGCCGGCTGCTGTCTGTGGGCCCTCCCAACTACGCCATTCAGGGAACTTACAAGTCAGGGCTAGACCGTTAATCACCTAAATCTAACCTCTCCAGGGATGTTCCGGGGGATTTCTACTCCCCCCCGGGGAGTTGTGCAAGTCGAGGCGAGTGCGGTGTGCAATCAGGGGTGGGCGAAGGTGCAGTGTGGGGAGGCGCGGCGAGATGTCGTGCGGGATTTGATGCGGTATATGAGTAGGAGATGATGCAGCCATTGAACAATATGCGTGTGGAGTTGTGCAAGGATGCGAGTCGTGTCGAGTCGTGCCTTGGCGATGAGTTTGTCATGAGGGTCCGTGCGGGCAGTAAGTAGGGATGTCAGGCTCGTGATGGTGGATGAGTGCGGTGTGCCCGTGCGGCTCATGACGATGGGGAGGATGTCAACCACCGTGCCTGGCCAGTGGCTGCGGATGGTGTTTGCGAGGGGTGTGTATTTGGCCCGTATGAGGTCTGCTGTTAGGGAGAGGTTATTGTCCGTGCAGTACTTCCATTCCCCTATCTGAATCTTTTTGATGGATGCGTAGCGGCGGCGACCGTTTGTGTGACCGACGAAGCGAGGTTCGAGGAGGCGGATAAAGTCGGGTTTGTGCGTGCGGGGGGTCGAAGCACGGGGGGAAGAATCTCAGGTGGGAGGGTGGCGGGACATGAGGATAGGGAGTCGGGCGAGAGACCCTCGTCAGCAGCGACAAGGCGGGTGGGCATGTGGGTGGGGTGGGGTGGGTGACAGTCAAGTGGGGTGTGGGCATGAGTGGGGGAGGCAAATGATTTGATGGGTTTGTTACCGAAGTCTGCAGTGATGCTCTCCCGGCGGCCTCCGTTGTGGCGCTCCAGTAGTGAGAGTAGGAGTTGTAGCGCACTGTTGTGTCGGTCCTGTCTCAGGCCAGACATGGTGGGGCAGTTACCGGCCATGTGGCCGTTGCTAGTGAATTGGCCACATAGTGGGCAGCGTAGGGTTGGGTTGTGTGTGAGAAGGCGGGTGTTGTGGACACCCCACATGACTTCCTGTTTGTGGGTGAACTGGATATTTGTGAGTGTTGTGTGTTTTTTGTGGAAAGAGAAGTCGGCACCGTCCTCCGCGGCGCGGGCGAGGAGGGCTCCGTGTTTGGCTGTTTGCGAGAGGGGTGTGTGTGAGTGTTTGGTGATGTAGGTGTGTGCGTCAGCTTTGAGGTTGGTGTACTTGTAGGGTATGGGTTCCCCTAGGGTCTGAGGAATGAGGGTGTATGGCCAGGTCCAGTGACCTAACGACACGTCCGAACCTGTGGCGTATGTAGTGTCGGGCGGGTGACCATACGCGACCTGGTTAGCGAGGGTGTCTGCGAGGTCGTTACCTAGGGAGTGGTTGTGTGCTTTAATTTTGCCGAGGTGTGTGCGGATGCCCGCGTCGCAGCGGCGGGTTTGGAGGGTGTGTGTGATGGATTGGAGGGTGTCGCGGTGGATGTTGTGGCGGTAAGCGGATGGGCAGTTCAAGTATCCTTGTATGAGGCGGAGGGAGCACGCACTGTCTGTAAGGAGGTGGGTGCGGCCGAGTTGGAGACCTATGTCTATGCCAGCTAATTCAGCGCGGTTGATGGTGTGGGAGGGAGGGGTAGAGGTCACCAGAATTTTGATGCGGGTGTCCGAGGCGGGGTGGATGGCGGCAGCTCCTAGGGGGGAGGAGCCTCCCTTTTTCCGAGCCGTCTGTGTAGGCAAAGTCCTGCCAGTTCCAAGCAAGAGTACCGCTGGTGGGGGGGATATGTTAGTTGCAGTGGTTCCGGGTGGGGGTAAGTGATGGGGTGAGTTGGGTTTGGAGGGAGGTGGAATATGCCTCCTGAGTGGGGGGAGTAGGTGCCGAGGAGGTGGGGAGGAGGGGTGGTGATGATTGGGTTGGGGAGGTGAGTGTCGTAGATGGATTCGAGAGTGTTGTGGTGTGCGGTCATGGCTGTGGGTGACGGGAGGGTGGAAAGTGCGAGGGGGTTGGCGACGAGGTATATGTCGACCATCCATCTCGTGCCGAATGGGGTGGGGGTGGGGTTGCCAGTGTGTTGGTCGGGGGGTAAGAAGGTGTGTGCGTCGTTGGGGAGGGTGTAAAGGTGGTGGGTGTATGGGGAGTTGATGTATTTGGAGTGGCGGTAGGGTGTGTGTTCCCATCGGGGGAGGATTATGATGGTTGCGTTGGGTGTGTGAGGGGCTGTGAGGTGTGCGCTGGTGATTGCGTGTTCAATGGCGCGGCGCATGCATTCGTGGTCGTATTCTGGGTTGGCAATGTTGGTACCTTGCCATGTGTGTGGGGCATTGCTGCCGGTGGATGAGAAGACTATGTCTTCGGGGTAGAGGGAATGGTAGGTGTGGGAGTGGAGGGATTTATTGAGGGGGTCGGAGTACAGTTTTGTCTGGATGCGGAATGTGTGACGGAGAGATGTGAGGAGATCTTCTCTGGTGGCCCATCTGTTACGGGTGGTGGTGGCGGGTGTGGGTGAGTGGATTTATGAGCGGGAACCTAGGCGAGTGAGGAGGTGGTAGACCTCCTCTTCGAACGTATGCTGCGAGAGGTCGGGGCGAAAGAGTTGGTAGAGATGGCGGACGCGGGGGCCGTTGAGGGTGGTGACCGCGCGGCCGTCGGGAGTGCATAGTATGGTTGTGTCGTGGAGTGATGGGTGTGCGTGGATGGCGAATGTACCGGTAGGGAGCATGTCGAGGTCGGGGTTGATGGGGTCGTGGTTGAATGTGATTAGGGGGTGTGACCATGGAGGGGGTCCTGGTTCTTGCAGAATGGGTGTCGTGGAGGGGACATAGCCGGAGCGGTGAGGGCGGTGGGGCCGGAGGGGGTCTCACTGATGGTGTCGTGTAGTTGTAGGCATGGGGCCCACTGGACCTCGTGGAGGCGGGTGAGGTCGTGTTGTTGGCCGCGAGCACACCACTCGCACTGCCATGTGGCGGGTCTTTGAGCTGGGCGGCATTGGGAATGTATGGCAAAGTGCGGGCATGTGCAGCAGGTGGAGGTGGGTTCTGTGTGCAGTGGGTAATGACAGATGGAGCAGGCGGTGGGGGAGGGGGTGGGGAGGCATACCGATGTGGGAGTGGAGGAGATGAGGCGGAAGCCGTCGTCGAGTTGTAACTGAATGTCCCATTCCGTGAGGTGTTCCGGGGCCCATTCAACCATGTACTGCGTTTGGCCGTATTCGGTGTGCTTGTGTTTGGAGATGATACGCGTTACGTCGCAGGGGGGGTAGTGGTGGTCTGAGGGGGTGAGGTATTCTGTGTCTAAGTGTGTGGTGGGTGCGGTGGGGGTGGGGTGAGTGGTGCGGGAGGTGTAGATGCCGGATGAGAGGGTGGGGGGTGAGCGAGGGAGGTGAGGGGAGAGGAGGGGAATCCATGAGGGGTGTATAGTGGTGGGGGGGATGCTTGTTTGATAGTGAGGCTAGTGAGGGGGAGGCGGTTGTGGATAGTATTGGAGGGTTCGGTGAGGATTGCGGCGAGGAGGCGGATGGGAACTGAGAGTGGGGTGGTGGACCCCGTGAGTGTGGTGATGAATTTGCAGGATTTGAGGATGAAGGCGCCCGCCGGCGGCGCAGCGGCGGCGGCCCCGGAGGGGGGTGCGCTCGCAGGCCCGTCGGCACCTACCTCTACCTCCACGCGGTGGGCGCTGGTAACCCCGTAGTCGTGCCAGGCCTGGCACGGTAGGGGGCTGAACGAGGTACCGACAGCTGCGATCCGCGGGATTAGCAGCTGTCGGGAAGCCATGTACGGAGGGTTTCGGAAAAACATAATATCCGTACACCATCACAGGGATCTCCCGCTCGGCCAGTCCGATATGACTTTTCCGCGACTAAATACTCGCAGATACTCTCCCTACGATGGGGCGGGGGCGGCGTTTGCGAAATATTTTTTGGCGAAGAGGGGTACGGACGGATCAGCGGAGGGACGAGGGTGTTGAAGCTGGCGGCGGACAGCTGGAAAGCAGCGCTAGGGACGGCGCTCGCTCGCAGTCGCCAGCCCTGCGAGAGCCTTAGGTCTCCCCTGGGGACGAGGCATAATGCTACGCAGGACGGAGGCTGGTCGCAGCCGGAGGAGCGGCACGGTCTGGCGGCGGCGGTCATTAGGATCGCCCGCCGCCGGAAAAGCCCGGTACGGGGGGTTTTGGAAAAATTCCCGTACCCACCATCTTTTGAGGACCGGCAACTCGATCCCTGTGTTCTTCCAACCCCTTCCCTAGTCGGTACTCGGTTATCGACAGGATGCCTCAGGCAGTGTGCCTAGGGTTATCGTAACGGCACACTGCTCGTAAAGGCGGCCCCCTAACAACGTAAACCACCGGGGGAGGGCACGGACGGCCACAGCGCGATTAGATAGGTGTTGGAAACAGACGGGAAAAGGACGGGGGACAGGAGAAAATCTGGCTCGGAGGCAGGAGAGCCAGCCGGACACCGTCTGCAGCCTAGTTCTTTTCTCTTCTCAGCCCCCGCAAGAGGAGAGAAGACTCGGCTAGGTGGCGAGCTTCGTCGAGAGGAGCGGCTAATACCTCGGGCGGGGTTGAGCACGGATCGAGGCGGGACCGACGACGACGTATGCGAGGGGGGTTTTTCACCTGCCTTTCCCCCAAAGCTCCGGCACGACCGGAGTCGCACATGAGCCGAGGTCAGGCAGGTTCGCCTCGACCAACTCAAGCTGAACAACCTTGCTGATCAGCGACCCCGCAACGGCTGGAGCAGGCCGCGTATCGTGGAGACTAGCAACATCTTTTATTTCATACTGTATCAAAAAAAAAAAAACGTATAGATCAGAAAATAACAAATACATGGATACGGGTATGTTTGAGACGGTATCGTTACTGCCATTGGAGAGGTTGGGATTAGTGGTTTAAGGGTCTACCTCACGCTTCTAAGTCCAGCTAGGCATAGCATAAGGGGGGGCCCAGAGACTCCAGCCGGTTTTACTGGTATCGGAGTAAAATATTTCAATTTCAATTTCGATTTGAGGATGAAGGAGGATGAGGTGGCTCTGAGGAGGACTTGTGGCCACGTGGTGATGTTATTTTTCCAGAGGGGGGTGAGGTAGGGGAGGAGGGAGGCGTGTGTTTTGCGGGGAGAGAAATCGCAGTAGGCTTGCTTATATGTGTGAGGGTCGGTGATGTGAGTGACTTTGTCCCGGAGTGAGGTGAGAAGGGCGTTGTCTTGAGTGGTGAAGTGGGCGCGGATTTTGGAGGCGATAGGGTTGGTGAGGGAGAGTGGAGGGATGTTGTGGAATAGGGTGCCCACATCGCGCTGAGCTCTGACTAAGCACTTGAGTGTGGGTGGGGTGTAACAGGTTGACATGATGGATTCCGAGGGCCAATGGGAGTACGTGGTGGATAAGGTGCGGATGTGTGCGCGGGCCATGTGGCCTCTATAGCCTGAGTTGTTAATGATTTTATGTAGGTGGCAAACTGTGAGTTGTGCGGCGTGGGCTTTGAGGGAGGGGAGGCCGTATCCTAGGTCGGAGGTAGGGCGGTGGAGGGCGGTGCGGGGAAGGTTACGTACCGAGGAGACGGCGGAGCGGAGTACGCGGCAGATTTGTCCTTCGAGAGTGTCGAGTTGGGAGTCGGTGAAGAGGCCGAGCTGGAGGGTGAAATGTTTTTCGATGAGGAGTCCACGGATGACCCTGATTCTGCGGGATTGTGTTAGTGGGGAGGTGGAAAGGGTGGTGATGAGGGATGCAGTGGTACGTTATAGTTCGTGCCAGTGTTTGGTGAAGGTGAGGGAGGTGTTCAGTTCTACCCCTAGGACGCGGTATGTGTCCGTGGGGCCAATGGAGGGAATGGGGGGCGGGGTGGAGTTGAGGGTGATGAACTGAGTTTGCAGGCGGGATGCGAGGAGGGCAGTGTTGGCGAGGGTGAGGGCGTTGCATGTGCGCAAGAGGGCGCCGGTGATGCAGCATTTGCGGATGTTGACGGTCATGCCCGTGTAGGCGTTGAAAAGGGAGAGTTTCCTGAGCTGGATGGTCATGTTGGGGGTCGAGCCCGTGGCGAGGCTGAGGTCGTCAGCGAAGCCGTGTCCTGGGTATGTGGCTGTGGGTTCTGTGGGGTCGACGTTAGTGGCGGGGGGGGCTGGGCGGTAGCCCCGGCTTCCCACCGTGAGCCAGCGAAGGAAGGGTTCAAGGAAGAGGGTGAAGAGGAAGGGGGAGAGGGTGTCTCCCTAGAGGGTTCCGCGGTTAATGTCGATAGAAGGGGTGGGGCCATATGGGGTAAGGTAGTCTGTGGTTGAGACCCCGTAGAGGTGTTCGCATGTGTCGACAAAGGTGGGGGGCATACCGAGTTGACGCATTTGTTTGAACATGATGCGGTGGTCCGCGGCGTTGAAGGCGCCTTTGAAATCCGCGTACATGACGTAGATGTCTTTGTTGTGGAGTTTCGCGTCCTCCATCGTCATAATGAGGGAGGAGAGGGCGCCGTGGATGCTGCGGTGTTGTCGGAATCCGTCCTGATGGTCGTTGAGAATGCCGTGGGTTTCGGCGTATTTCGAGCCTGCATCTTTGATTAGTGCTGTCCAAAGTTTGAGGAGGTTATTCATGAGGGCGATAGGGCGGTAGTTATCGAGGAGGGAGGGGTCGCCTTTTTTATGTAGCATGCATGTTGTTTTGTCGCACCAATCAGGAGGGGTGTAGGATTTGTGGGCGAGGAGGGAGAGGAGAGAGAAGAGGGCGGAGCGGGTCGCCGATGGCAGGAATTTGATGATTTCATTGGGGATACCGTCGGGGCCGGGGGCTTTGCCGGTGCCTAGGGAGTTGAGTGTTTTATCGAAAGTGTCGCGGGTAATCATGTCGGCAAGGGTGAGAGAGGGGTCACCGCGGGGTTCGATGGTAAAGTTGTCGGGGTTGTAGGGGAGTTCCCACGGGGGGGTGGGCAGTTCGTGTGGGGTGGCGCGGCCGAGTTCGGTGGCGAAGTGAGAGTGGACCGCGTCAATGACGGCGGAGGGAGAGGATGCGGTAGTTTTATCGGGTCTAGTCATGCGGTGGAGGGTGGAGGCGGCGCCGGCGGGGGGTAGGAGGCCGCTTTTAATTTTCAATCGGCGGTGGGAGAGTTTGGGGCAGGTGTCGTAGGCCGTATTGGCTCGAGTTTTTATTTTCTTTAGCTTATCTGTGGTGGTGGCGTGAAGGAGATGGCGTATGCGTGCTTGGCATTGTTGTTTGATGGCGACACGGGAGAGATATTCAGTTGTGTTTAAGAGGGCTTGGGCGAAGGGGAGGGGGCCGTTGTTCTTGCTACATTTGCGGAGTCTGAGTATGTGATTGCGGGTTTTCTTTGTAAGCCAAGTAGGGTCAAGGGATGCTTGGGGTGGGCGGGGTTTTTTGGCGGGGAGGAGGGGCCAAACTGTGGCTGCGTGGTCCATGTGTTGGGAGAGGAGTGTAGTGAATTGTGAGGCAAGGGTGTCGAGGGTGTCGGGGGAGGCCGAGGTGTGTGAGGTGTTGAGAATTTCTGCGTGGAGGGCGGCCGTTTGGTTGATGAGGTCGGGGGTGCTGGATTGGTACGCTTTTATGTGGTCGGGTGTGAGGGGAAGTCGAAAGTTGAGTTTGCGCGTCGGGGGGCGTGGAGAGCCTGTGGTCAAGGCAGCCTCCGCTGCGGGGGAAGGTAGGGATGGGGTTGTGGAGGGGTTGGAGGTGGGATTTTAGGAGGGAGGTGAGGGCAGGGTGACATGTACCTGTGGTGGTGGTTGTTTGGAAGTCCCCTCCCCAGAGGGTGCGGTGTTGCGGGTGGTCGTCAGCTAGGCGGAGGCCCCATGCTGCAACTTCTGCATATAGGCGGGTCAGTTGGGGGGTGTAGAGCTGAGGCATGTAAGTACCTATAAGGAGGTAAGGGGTGCCTGAGTGGGGAACGATTTTTAGTCCGGCGATATGGGGAATGAGGTGGGGGGGGCGGGGTTAGGACAGTGGCAGATTGGAATGAGGCTCTGCGGACCACGAAGAGAACGCCTGCGTTGGGTAGGGGCACATGTGAGTAGCATGGTCGAGAGCTTTTGAGGTGGTATTGGGGGAGGGCTATGCGCCAACGGGATTTGTGGGTGTCGTGGTTGGTTTCGGTGAGGATAAGGACGTCCGGACGGTGTGAGGTGGAGAGGTGTTCAACATCTATAATGGAGGTGTGGAGGCCGCGGGTGTTGAGGTGGATGAGGTGTAGTGGTTGGGATGTGTGGTGTGGGAGGATGGGGGAGGGGAGGGAGGGGGTGGTGCTGGGGGGGTCGTCGGGGGGGCATTCGACGGGTGGAGGTTGGAAGGGAGGGGGGAGGAGAGGGGGGAAGGGGGGGAGAGGTTGTGGAGGGGTGGGGAGCTGAGGGGGGGAGGTTGGTGTGGGGGGTGGAGGGCGTCGAGAAGGTGGGGGAGTCCCTGTGGGAGGGGGGCGGAGCGGAAGGTGTGGTTCCATAGGAGAGTGTGGAGGGAGTATACCGAGGACCGGGGGTCGAAGGAGGGGGGGTTGTATGGTTGGTCCGGGGGGGCTGTTGCGATGAAGTAGGTGTGTAGGAGGGCGTGGGTTCCGCACGACCATGCCCCGTCGGAATCGTGCTGGCGAGGTGGGTTGAGGGAGCGTAGGGTACCGACAGGAGGGGGGGGGGGGGGTTCCATTCTAAGAGAAGAGTGCGAGAGCGGGCGAGGAGGTCGGGCGGAGGAGGGTGATGAAGAGAGTCAATCCATGTGGCTGAGGTGTGAGTGAGGTGTAGGAGGCCGAAGTGAGAGTGTTGCCATGTGAGGATCAGGAGAGAGTGGTTAGGCGTCCCCGGACGGGGGGGGGCGCCGCGGTTGGCGAGGTTACCTCTCAATTGTGAACGGGTTCTTCATAGACGACGGTGTTAGCACTAGCACTACATTAACTAGTGCTTACGTACATGGTAGCTAGTTCTTATCTTAGTACTTAGTGTTGTACTAATAGCGGTACTCTATTTCCCCGTTAGTGGCGGTCGGCCGGCCCTGTCGGTGCCTTTCCCGGCCGCCATCTCCCTCTTTACGCTTCCTCTGTCCCCATTGTTGGCCCCCTAGCGGGGCCGGCTAGACTACCCGTGTAACCATTGTACTTCCAAACTCCAACATGTTATGGGCCCTCTACAACGTTACCCGGGATAGTAAGACCTCCGAAATACGGCAGCCCCAAGTAGGGGAAGAGAGTGCTACCTGAATACTCGCTAATAATAAGTCAATACCGACGCTAGCCGCCCAAGGTCCCCCGTGGCCGCCCTAGGCTATCAATACCGCCTCCGCCACCCAAGGGGAAGAGCGTGCAACATGGATACTCGCTTGAACTAGCACTACCGGCACCAGCCGCACATGGTCACATATGGCCGCCCTAGGTTGATTGCCTACACCACCCTGCTCACAGCTCACCGATGCTATCGGCCGGATCGGGCTTCAAACCAAATTCAAACCGATTCGTGAAACTTCGGCCCGCGCGTACTTTAAGTATTACTTTTTTTTTCCCGAGGCAACGCCGCAACGCGCATTTGATTTAGCGAGGTTCTAACCTTGCCCATGGCGAAGGGGAGGAGTCGATACGATATCGCCCAACTATTACTTTTGAGTGCCTACGCGCTTGTGGCAGCCCTATTGGCTTTTCCCCTTCCTCGCCGGTTGCTCTCATGCGGTAGCTAATTTGCCCGTGGACGATTTCCCCCGCTACATGTCAGACTGGTACATTACGTCTCAGGTCTCCCTCCACCCCAACCGCACACGCATGTACTTCTCAGCCTCTTCTCATCGCTACGCCTCGCCATGGACCTTCGCACACACCTGACGGGCACTTGGGCACAAGACCAATCGGACACCATTCTATTGTTTAGAGCTTGTCTACCGACGGTGATTTTGTTCATGTTTCTTATGTCGCGGGGGAGCAAGAGTTGTGTCTGTCTCGTGACATGTGGTGTACACCAACCTATGGAATCCTCCTTTCCTACATAAAAAGAAAAGGATAACGCGGTACTTCCACGGAGCGATAACAACTTTGTAAACTGCCGGACGCTGCTCACCCTGCTGATATCGCGGTATTACTAGGGTACTTCGACTCTGCCCGTATCAATTTTTTCGCCGGGAAAGATTCCGAACAAGTGATGGGCCACTTGTTCGCACGAGCCTAAAATAGATAGCGGACACCCTCACAATTTGGCTACTGCTCGTACTTCGCGCAGTACACGAACAACCTCTAGACGGTTTCGCGTGGACTTCGCACTCGTTACGAAAAGGTGCAGCTAAAACGGCGTACAATATCGGTACCCCGATTCAGAAGATCAACTTTTTCAGAGGTTGGGCCCGAGAGTTGGACGTAGTCCTCGAATACATCGACCCAATAGAACTCCCGAGCCCGGGAGGTTGACAACTATTTGGCTAGATGACCCCTAGCGGAGCCCCACCCAACGTCGCACGCCAGACGACGACATTTGGCATAAGTGAGCCCCAACACAACTTACATAGTCATATTGGTATACAAATTTCTTACAAGGAAAAGCAGTCGAGGCCAAACATATAGGTTTGAATTAGAAGGCTAGAATTAAGCAGTAACATACGTTACCACCGACGGTACATCTTCCTTGACGGTTCAAGCGCGCACACGCGCACGGACAATACAATGTCCGCACACTGTATGACGCACAAGCAACGATTGTGTGTCCACTTTCTGCCCTTTGCGAAAGCTACTGCTCACGCAAAACCCACCCACCCGGTTCCCTCTCACATTGGGTGTAGGGTGGCCTAAGGGTCACCATTACAAAATTATGTAAGTGATCCACATCTTTGGCATAAGTGAGCCTCAACGAGCACACCTGAATAAATAGCAGCTTACCCGAGGGCACGTTTGCCAAAGAGGTCAGCTTGCTTACAGAGGCCTAGATGGGCTGAGCGCGAAAGTAGAGAGTGCTGGTACTCGGGGAGCGCACCAGCTTAAGGGTTGTTGCTAGCTAGTGCCTAGCTAAAGCTGTCCGTTGGTGAAGGTTGTTTAGTTGGTTGGTTGCGCCACCCTGCCCGAACAATATCGTTGTGCTGGAGGGGTGACGCGTCGCTAATAACGATAATACTAACCGCATGGGCTACTATCCCGTACACATGGTGGGTAGGGTTGAAAACCTCTAGATTTTCACAGTCCGATCATTAAAGTGATGCACATGTACTAGCCAAACTGGGGATGTCCAGAGTTGGACAACTCAATTGTAAAAACTGTCGAGGATACAAACAACACCGTTTAATTTGTTTTTAGCTCCCCCTGGATATGGGACTGGCAAGGAACCCGCACCGGCACCCTCTATAGGCGGCAAACAACATTGTATCCATTGGATACAAGCAAGGTCTCCGTTAATGTACATATAGCAAAAATAGGGCAGGTAAGAGAAAACGGTTGTTATAGAAATTGTCTCTGCTTCCGCGCGCGAAGTTGCCACTCTAGTGCCTCGGGGATATATGCATGATATGATATATCATACACCGGCATGCATGACTACGCGTTTTCATAATCCGTACTTTTCTGTTAAATACCGCTATGTAAAGTCAGTGAATATCTAAAGTGGCGGCAGACACGCCTAAGCTCAATCTCGTCTGCACAACCGACTTCACGCTCCTGAGCGAGCGACCATCCCTATCCTACGGTATGGTATCACCACGACCGCCTAACATTGGAGGCGAGAAGGATAATAGATAGCGGGGGCGGAGCTGTGGGGCGTGTTTATCCCGTGCGGACCCGCTTAATGTTGCCAAGGTCGACCGGGTCTAGTCGCATGTGGTGCTCGAAGCAGTCGCGGCTGTGGCGGGAGCCGGGCATACACAAGGAAATCCCACACTGCACGCAGTATAAAGACGTCCACTGAAGGGCACCCTCGTCGCGGTAGCACCGGAGGCAGCGAGCTTGCTCGCTTCGGCCCTTTTGGGAGCGGCCAAAGTTACCCGAGACGTGGACGCGCTCGTCTTGGAGGATCCGTTTCGGTTCGGCCAAAGGTACGGATATTGTCCTTCCCGGACGTTGGGCCGGCACAACGTGATCTTGTAGCCCGTTGTAGAATAATGTCTTACTTAAAATCTCAAATAAGTTCTTGTTAGTTAGAGTTGAGTAGGGGTGCTGGGAAGCGGAGACGTGAAACTTAACTAGTTTCCAACGGTCGGTAGCGCAAATACCGGGCAAGGTAGTCGCTAGTCGGAACCAATTGTCTTGGGTTCCGACTACATGGTGAATTTGCTAGGACAGCTATATGTGGCGGTTAGCCTCTGAAAGCTAAACGCTAGCACAAATCTGTTCTAGTCTGTCTAGTTCTGAAGTTGCAAGATGGCAAAATGCTGTTGTCGAGAGGCAATTGATGAGAGATGTTTTACTGCTATACTTAGACAGTAGATGTTGTAAGTGAACAAAGGAATTGTTTAAAGGTTATGTCACCTCCCTCTACTGCACTGGGCTTAAATAGGTTTCAGCCCAGACTAGTTACGCCTGCAAGCTTCGCTTACGTGTCAGGCGTTAGTGCTGTTCAACCGTCGTCATCTGTCCTCGAGACACGGCCTGCCTAGCATTGGGTTTCACGACGCGGCTCCTTCTGCATTGAAGAGCTCGTTCTGGCGCGTCATCTGGCTGGTTAGATTAATTATGCATATCTGTACGTACCGGGAGGTAATGGTCGTACTGTAGCATCAGCACCATTACAATATTGCAGTAGCGACGTACCCACGAGTATACGTCCGTCCTGTGGAAAAGCACGATTTGGTATCCGTAACGAGTACATGTACAATGTCCTGCAATGTACTGTACTCGTCACACTCGTACCCTCCCCCTCTTGACAGATCAATGAGGCCGCCGCGAGGCAGACCTCCGTGGTTCTTGGCTCCTTTACTGAAGCAGTTACTGGGACTCAGGAATGCGCGCTGGGAAAGCGTGCATGAAGTCAATGTACGCCTGAGTCTTGGCGAACTTGTGCCATTGGGGCGTCTCCAAGAATTCTTGTAACGCAATTGTTCGATGCACCTCATTCAAACGGTGCCAGACAGGTGGAATGTCGTCATCACTGAAGTGCGTCATGAAGAGCAAATATTTGCCTCGTCGCCCAGGTAGCGACTTGATGCACGCAGCAGAGATGTGTGAGACGTCGAACTCCTCATCGTCTCCTTCAGGTACAGTTACTGGGACAGCTGGTCGTAGTGGAGCGGTAGAGCAGGGTCGTAAGTTGTTAACATGGAACACAAGATGTGAGCGTACTGTCGCTGGTAGTTTCAATCTGTAACTGTGTTTTCCAATCTGCTCCTCCACTGAAAAAGGGCCGAGCTGTCTGTCTCTGAGTTTCCTGTTCGGTTGTCCTCGCAGAAAAAGATTTGCTGTGACGATTGACACCTTGTCTCCCTTAGCGAAGCGTGGCGCTGTAGACGGTTCTGTGCGTGCTTGCATCTCGTCCTTATGTAGCTGTAACACAGAGCGTACCAGGGTGTGCACTTCCTGTAACTGTCTTAACCGTTCTGTTGCGTCTTGCGAGATTGGAATCGATGGTCGCATGCTGAAAAGCAGGCCAGGAGGCTCCTCAGGAGAAAAACCAAAGTTAGCCTCGAACGGTGTGTGCTCAATTCCGAGTGCACGCGAAGCGTTGTACGCAAACTCCACTTGCGGTAAAAGTGTCGACCAGTCAGAGCCATCATAGCAACATAAGCAACGAAGAAGCTGCTGAAACGTGCTGTTCACGCGCTCTGTTAGTCCATCTGTTTCTGGGTGTCGGCTGGAAGACATGTTCAGACGCGTTCCAAGGCGTCTCCAGAGTGTCTGCCAGAAAGCGCTGACAAATTTTGGGTCGCGGTCGCTGATTAGCACACGGGGAAGTCCATGTAAGCGGTAGACTCCCTGTAAAAACAAAGTTGCAGTTTCTTCGGCAGTAATCGACTCTGTACATGGCAGAAAATGGGCCATTCGAGTTAGATGGTCTACTACAATCAGCACATTGTTAAAGCCGTTGCTCTCAGGCAAGTGTGTCAAGTAGTCAAGACCAACTGTGTGCCACGGTCTGGGTGGAACAGGTAATGGGTAAAGAGTCGCAGCCATCTGCGGTCGAATCTTCGCTCGTCGGCACACGACGCAGCGTTCACAAAAATCTTTCACATCTTGGCGGATTCGTTTCCACCAGAATCTGTCGAGTGCTTTAGCAAGAGTGCTAGCAACTCCTCTGTGACCAGCTGACGAACTTTCGTGCAGCTCCGTGATCAATCTCAGTCGGAGCTCAGAGTTCTGTGGAATACAGAGGCGATTGAGACGCCAAAAGTACCCGTCTCTGGCTTCTATCCGGCTGTCTTTTGTCCACTCACCATCGTCCCCATAAAACGAATCTTGTGAGAACCCCTCGCGAATGAGATCAGCGAACTCAGGGCTCAGCTGCAACGCTTCAACAGTCAGTGAATTTAACTGTGCGTCTTCAAACAGCAGCTGGGACTTCCGTCGTAATTCTCGATCTGACGGAACCTCGCCATCCCAAAATAAGGGTACTGTGGCCTGAGGTACGAAGTCTGGACGCCGGCTTATCGGGTCAGCTTCGTTCAGAGCTCCCTTGCGATATGCAAGTGTCATCGAGCCCACAAACGGTTGCAAATCCCGCAGGTATCTTGCTTGCCGCTTGTTCAGCCTGTTGTTCGGTTGCCTGAGCAGATGTCGCAGTGTGTCGTGGTCTGTTACGACAAGGAACTTAGAACAGCCTTCAAGATAGCACCTCCAATGCTTGACAACTTCGCATACGGCCAAAGCTTCTAAGTCGTACGCAGGGTAAGTGTTACCACGCTCAGCTGGATTCAGCTTACGCGCCCAGTAAGAGACTGGTTGAAGACCGCCTCCTTGGTCTTGCAACAGGACTGCTGCAATCCCCACTGTTGATGCATCTGTAGCTACGGTGAACGTCGCGTCCGAGCCGACCTCCGGAAGGATCAGGCATGGCGCGGAAATGAGCCGTAACTTGAGAGTCTCGAAGGCTTCCAAACAGGCAGGCGTCAGCGTAACCTTCTGTGGCTGGGACTTCCGCAGTAAGTCCGTCAATGGAGCCGTAAGGTCGCTAAAATGGTGTATAAATCTCGCATAGAAGTTGCAGAACTGTACGAAACTGCGAACCTCCTTCTGCGTCTTGGGCACTGGCCAGTCTGCAACGGCCTCGACTTTCTTTGTGGAAACCGAAATTTTTCCGGCTGACACAGTGTAGCCCAGATACTCCATTTCTTGCAATCCGAAGAAGCATTTCTTAAGGCGTAATTTCAGCCCTTCCTCCTTGAATCGCTGTAGCACTAGACGTAGGTGCTTCAGGTGCTCTTCCAGAGTTCGACTGTAGATACATACGTCATCCATGTAGACTGTCACGAACTTATGTAAAAAGTCGCGAAGAATGTCGTTCATCATCCTCTGAAATGTAGCTGGTGCGTTGCACAGCCCAAACGGCATGGCGACCCATTCCATTAAGCCATCAGGGGTCTGAAAAGCCGTCATGTGAACGTCCGGATCACGCACTCGAACTTGCCAGAATCCAGAAGCGAGGTCGAGGTGTGTATAAAAATTCGCGTCCTTAAGTTCGTCCAGTGTGTCATCCACTCTTGGAAGTGGGTAGGCGTCCTTACGCGTAACCTCGTTAAGGCCACGGTAGTCAATGCACAGACGTAGCGAGCCACCAGCTTTTCGCACAAAAAGAATTGGCGAGCCGAACTCACTGTAGCTGGGGCGTATCAAACCAGCTTCCACTGCGTCTTTGAGCTGTCGATTAAGCTCAGCGCGCTCTGCGGGTGACAATCTGTTCAAACGTTGGCGTCGCATTGGGCCAATTGTTTCAATGGGATGATCCCACTGTCGGCTTACATGTGGAGAGTCGACAGGTTGCATTAACTCCGGGAAGTCATCGAAGAGTATCGACCGGAAGTTGTCACGTTGTTCTGTTGTTAGTTCCTCTCAAGTGTGGAAGTCTGTCGATTGTTCGGCGGCTGACGTAAGTTCAATGACGTAAAAATCAGCATGACGTCCTTTGCTGCGGCGCGTCTTGCGCATAAGCTTCTGAACTTTCGTAGACGACAGGAGTAGACACTCAGGGCGTCGTTCCTCAAGTGTAGTCTCCACTGCTGTGCCGTCCATTAGTGTAAAAATTCTGGTTGTACCAAATTGTAAAGAGGCCTGTTCGTCATCAAGCCATGGTAAACCCATGATTAAATCAACTGTGTGTAAATCACGTAAGACGTTGAAAGTCCGTTGAAACTCATGTCGAGCCTGTTGTAAGTAATACCGCATACGTATTAGTTGCAGATAGCTAATGTAAGCTATTCTAGATATGATTAGTACATGTCTAGATCGGACATACCGATAAACTGTTTGACTCGGTACAGAGCTGTCGCTAGGCTACAGCTCTCTCACTTCTGTTGTCCCGACACCACGCCTGTAGGCTGGTTGTCGCCTTAACTGTTCCGTTTGCGGGACTGTGACTGTAACTACGTATGCGTACGTTATCTTCCACACTAACTGTGTTTGCATGGTTCAATAGGTTATGGGCCCCCGCCTCACGTCACTCACCCGCGACAACCTGGTTCGGCGAGCTACGATCGACTGCTCTCCCGCAGAAGGCAAGTTTTCTATAGACACCTAGTACTTTCAACTTGTAGTCGGCGGTATCGCCAGTATAAACTGCGATTTTAAAACCCGTCACCACCCTCTTCAGTCAGCCACCCGCCGGAGATAGCCAGCCACCCACACCGACGCACTCGTCGTGTGTGGACAGGGTGCACACATGTCCAAGCTGGAGAACGGGGGGGTGCACTGTCGGGTGAATACGCATCCACAGGTTGCACGCTAGCCGTAGCTTACCTTTTTTTTATTTTCATATTAGCTTACCGACTAGGCCATCAACGCAGCGCTCCACCTGTCCTGGCCTTGGCCTCGACTTGTGCCCCACACTGGGTGGAGGATACAGAGAAGGTGCTCTGAGACACCCCGGGGCTACAGGCCGAGGGGTCGGCGGGCATCATGCCGTCTCTTTGCATACCGCTGTTAGGCACGAGTCCGGCTAGCGGTTTTTACCGCTGCCTGTTTTTTAATCCAACTCTTTCTTTTTCGCCCTCTGTCGAAATGGCGCAGAAAAACCCGCCTGTTGCACCTGTTGATTCCCCTGACCCAGGCTCTCAGCAGAGCACTGTCCATACTACCCAGGGTGTTCTCGAGCTGCTCCGTCTGCAACTGACGCGCCTTGACGCGTATCTCGACTCGCGGTCGGCCGCCATTGCTGCTCTTCCTGCTGCGGGTGCTATATCGCACCCCCCTGTCGCTCAGCGCCGCCACGGTGCTCACCTCGCACACTTTCCGGACGGCCACCACGTGCACACCCTCCCCCTCGAACACCCCCCGGATACTCTCGCGCTGATCTTTGCGCAAGTGGCGCACTTGACAGCTCGTTTCGACTCGCAGTCGGCCGAGGATGTTGTTGCTGCTGCGAGTGCTATTCCGCACCCCCCTGTCACTCAGCGCCGCCACGATGCTCACCTCGGACACTTTCGGGACAGCCACGTAGTGCACACCCTCCCCCTGCTTGTGCATCCTCAGCCTGGCTACGCCCCACAGGACGCACAGTCAGCCATGTCTGCTGCTACCGCTGAAGCTCATGTTGGCGACCCAGCCGTCGCACAGCGCCGCCCCGATGCGCACCGCGAGCCCTCGCGCCCCGAACTCGTAGGTGAACACTTGCAACCACCCCCCCAATACCCCCCCGATGATTCTATCCTACACAGCGACCCCTCCCATCACCACATCGCGGTTGAACAACTCCCGCCCCCCCCCCCCCACCCCCCCGTTGGATATGTCCCTCACCACCCCATACCTCTCATCCCGGAGGCGCCCTTTCACGGCGTCCCCCCCTCCCGTGACCACCCGAATTCGTACGCCCCGCCGTCCCCAATGGCTGGCCGCTCTCCATTTCCCGGTGGCCCACCTCTACTCTTCCATGGACATCATTCTTCCCCAGCCCAGCGTGGCGACCACACCCCCCGTGGCCGTCGTCGCCCCACCGTTGACCCCATAGTCATCGGGCGACCGACACACGCAACCCCCGACTTTGACCCAGACGTCCACCCCAGTCTCTTGGGCAGCCCCCACTACGCCCCCGTCTGCACGCGCCCCGCTGTCTCCCCGGTCTTGCGCATCCTTGGCTCCGCCCAAGCCTCACCCACAGAGGCACATTGGTGCGCTCTGCAAAAGGTCCTCCGCTCCCTTCATGGCACCATTCACATGCGCCTGACGTTGGGGGGGGGGCTGGACCACAGCCTCCAACTCACAGGCTTTGCCGACGCTGCCATGCTCACCAAACTCCTCCCAAGACATGCACTTGCAAGACACCGAAGTGCGATCATTGGAGGACAAGACCCAATGCAACGCTTCATCCCGTAGCTACCTGCAGGGGGAGTGTTGTAAGTAATACCGCATACGTATTAGTTGCAGATAGCTACTGTAAGCTATTCTAGATATGATTAGTACATGTCTAGATCGGACATACCGATAAACTGTTTGACTCGGTACAGAGCTGTCGCTAGGCTACAGCTCTCTCACTTCTGTTGTCCCGACACCACGCCTGTAGGCTGGTTGTCGCCTTAACTGTTCCGTTTGCGGGACTGTGACTGTAACTACGTTTGCGTACGTTATCTTCCACACTAACTGTGTTTGCATGGTTCAATAGAGCCAGCTCAAAAGTCACGTCACAAACTGTCGTAGAAGTCACTCGTTGTCCGTTAGCGAGTCGAACTAGAGTCTTACTTGCAGACTTTCGAGTCTGTAAAGCAAAGCGTCGTACAAAGTCCTCTGACACAAAATCAAGTGTCGCAGCGCAGTCCACTAATCCAGAAATTTGGTGTCCGCCATCAGGAGTTTTCACCGTCAGCTCAGTTCGAATTAACGGGCGAGCTTCCGTGAGGTCAGTCAGTAGTGCTGTAGCTGGCGAAGAAAATTGTCGCAGCGTAGCGATGGACTGTTCCGAATCGTCTGTTGGTACATGTACCGAGTCGGGTTGATCATGTGCTGTAGGTTTTGGTGAGTCGTTAGACGCACAATCTGCGTCGACTAACCACAGTTGTACATGCCAAGGTGCTGGAGCAACCACTTCCTGTTGTGCTGGGTTCTCCAGTGACTGACGTGTAAAAAGCTGTGTCCTTGCTGGGAATTCTTGATAGAGTTTCCTTTGCTTAGTCACCTGAGTAAATTTCGCCCACTTCGGTAGTACAAATACAGCCATCGTAGATGTCGGAGATGTTCGACGACAATCCTCAAAATGCTGCGCAATCTGTTCAGCTAACTCCCAGGGTGGGTTGATGAACACCCGTTCTCCTGTTAAATCTCTGTCTAGAATCGAGTCACTCGGCGAACAGTGAGGTAAGTCACCGTGCGAGTTAAGACCTTCATCATCAGCACATCCCTCCAACGTGAAGTTGAATCGTGCATGCAGAGGGTCAAAGACTGAGTCAACCAGTTTCCAATCAACTGAACGTCTGGTTACAGGTTTACGACTCTGTCTCTGCTTAGTCTGACGCCGACGACCTGCTACTTGCGTTACATGTGTCGCAACTGTAGTCGATGGAGATGTCGAAGGTGTTTCGACGACCCGTTCCTCAGCTGTCATTGCATTTGCGAGTGAATTAAAATCTTCGCGGCCAGATGTCTGACCACGTCCACCATTGTTGCCACCTCCACGTCCACGTCCGCGGCCACGTCCACGGCCACCTTTGTTACGTTTCCAGACGTTAGAGGCTTCCTCGAAAGGGTCATCAAGGTTGCGCTTGCGTGAGGGCTGGGCAGATGGTCCAGCAGCAGACTTTGTATTGCCTAGTTCCGGCGAGTCTGTCACGACGTCATTCAAAAAGTTTTGCAGCTCCACTAGCGTAGTCTGGTATCCTTGCGAGCTCGGTGTGACTTAGCCAGTTTCTTGAGCGCATCGTTCGCTAGGCCATTAATGAAGCGTACACACTGTACCTCAGCTGTCAGGTGTTGACGAGACCGACGTAAGTAGTCGTTGTACTGTTTAGTGAAAACCGCGTAACTCATCGTGTTGCTCTGCGTAAAGTTTAGCAAAGCGTTAATTGCGTCGTCCTGAATGTTCGGAAGAAACGTCGACTTGCGTAACTCCGTAACAAGCTCGTTGTACGTAGATGGAATTGGAGGCTGATTTTTCCGGTTCAACCACCACCCACCTAGGTGTCCAGAAAACTGTGAAGTAACCCAGAACACTGCATCGTACGAGTCAGCCGTAATTCCAAGCATTATAAAACGCTGAGGCTGTGCTTCAAGCCAATCCTCCAGTACATGAGGTACTCGACCATCCTGGTACGGTGAAGTAATAGCAGCCTTACGCTGAGTCTCCGTGAGGGTCACAGATAGTCCAGCCAAGTTGTGGGTAGGCATCGGCATTCCCACTCGTAAATCTGTAGGTCCTTCACCAGTCAGTCGATTAATGTGTCCACGAATCAGAAGCCATACAGAACCAGAGTCGACCGTCGTAAACCGGGTGTACATGTGGAACTGTCTCGGGATAGACGTGTCGTCTTGCATGACTGGAACATGTTGTGTGATTGCTCGATAAAAAGATTCCCACTGAGTCACGTAACCAAAGTGAAGTAATTCACTCTTGTGCTTCTCAGCACGAAGTAACCCCTTCTGTGAGGGCGTAAGTGTCAGACCGTCAATGTTGATGGATTCCGGGACGACGTAGGTGCCATCCGGATTAACTGTCGACTGTGCCAAAACAGCCTGCTCGACCTGAGCAGGTGTACGTAAGTTGTTCGTAGCAAACAGGACAGGAATAGAAGCCGAGTACACGTAAACAAGCTGTCGTCCTTGAGGTAGTGTAACGTTAACATGTTCACCACTCAACAGCGTCAAATCATCCGATGTCAAAACAAGACCGGTCTCCTCGTGTAACTCGCGAATAGCAGCGTCGACAGGCTCTTCGTTAGGTAAGACAGAGCCAGCTGGGAACCAAGTTTTACCAGAACGAGGCTCACGCTGAAACACCAACTTCAAGTCCGACGGTTTAGTTCCTCCGACGTGAATTACTAAAACCACGTAATGTCCAGCTCCAAGAGAAGCCATCTCAACTCAATCAAACAACGTCGAGCAGATCAACGAGCAACGAAAGCGTGCGTCGACCAAAGAGCTCCGAAACCAGTGTGGCGGTTAGCCTCTGAAAGCTAAACGCTAGCACAAATCTGTTCTAGTCTGTCTAGTTCTGTTGTTGCAAGATGGCAAATGATGTTGTCGAGAGGCAATTGATGAGAGATGTTTCACTGCTGTACTTAGGCAGTAGATGTTGTAAGTGAACAAAGGAATTGTTAAAAGGTTCTGTCACCTCCCTCTACTGCACTGGGCTTAAATAGGTTTCAGCCCAGACTAGTTACGCCTGCAAGCTTCGCTTACGTGTCAGGCGTTAGTGCTGTTCAACCGTCGTCATCTGTCCTCGAGACACGGCCTGCCTAGCATTGGGTTTCACGACGCGGCTCCTTCTGCATTGAAGAGCTCGTTCTGGCGCGTCATCTGGCTGGTTAGATTAATTATGCATATATGTACGTACCGGGAGGTACTGGTCGTACTGTAGCATCAGCACCATTACAATATTGCAGTAGCGACGTACCCACGAGTATACGTCCGTCCTGTGGAAAAGCACGATTTGGTATCCGTAACGAGTACATGTACAATGTCCTGCAATGTACTGTTGCAGACAATTATGGTTAACATTTTCGTAATTGTAATTAAAGCATTCACTAACACACTCACACACACATACACAAATACACACTGACACACACGCACACACACACACACACACACACAAACACATACACGCACAGACACACACACACTCACTTGCATACACACTGGCGCGCGCGCACACACACACACACACACACACACACACACACACACACACACACACACACACACAAGTACACACACACGGCGCCCGCCGGCGGCGCAGCGGCGGCGGCCCCGGAGGGGGGTGCGCTCGCAAGCCCGTCGGCATCCCCTCACCTCCCCGTGGTGGGCGATGGAAACCCCGTAGCCGTGCCAGGCCTAGCACGGTAGGGGGCTAAGAGGGCCGACAGCTCGATCCGTGGGATCAGCAGTTGTCGGGAAAGCCCTGTACAAAGGGCTTTTGAAAAAAATAATTTCTGTGCACTACCGGCGCCAAGATCTCCCGCTCGGCCCGTCCGATATGTTTTTTCGCGCACAGATACTCCTAGATACAACCTTACTTTTAGGAGTGGGACCTGTACTACGGCAGCGTTTGATGGCGAGGAGGGTACGGCCGGATCAGCGGTGGGAGGCGGGTGTTGGAGCTGGTGGTGGCCAGCCGGGAAGCAGCGCCAGGAAAGGGCGCTCGCTAGCTATCGACCAGCCCTGTGCCGGTCGAACCTTACCGAGGGGTGAGGAGAGACATGGCACAGGACGGTGGCTAGTCGCAGGCGGAGGAGCGGCTACAGGAGGCGGCGGCGATCCTCAGGATCAGCCGCCGCCGAAAAGCCCTGTACGGAGGGCTTTTTTGGACACTAAAATAATGTCCGTACCCGGCGTCGCGCAAGTTGGGGAGCAGCACCAGGGTAGGGCGCTCACTAGCGCGCCGCTACGTCGTCCAGCGTCATCTCCCGGGGGGAGGAGTCAGCTGGGACGGCAAGGAGGACAGTCGCGACGGGAGGAGCGACACGATCTGGCGGCGACGACCCTTTGGGTCGGCGCCGCCGGAAAACCCGGCACGGAGGGTTTTGCTTAATTCCGGGCGCCCGCGGCCCGCCGGATCCGGCTACGGTGACCTGCCCCCTCCCCTCTTCGACACCCACTACCCCGACAGACCTTAATACTCCTAGGAGTCCTTGAGCGTGGGCCCGGGTGAGCGCGGAGGCCCCCGCTCAAGAACAGGCTGCTCGGTGGACGCGCGATCAGAGGGGGGAGGGTACGGCCACAGGCCGGAAAACCGACAGGTACCCGGGTACCAGACAGAGAAAAAACCGGGGAAATGAGCGGGGAAAATTCAGGCGCGGAGGCAGGAGCGCTAGTTTTTTCTATGTCTATGCGTCTCGGTCCCCCCCACCTGTCCTCGAGGTGATGGGGGACCTCGACACGGAGGACCGCCGCGTCGGTGGACGCGGCAAGACCTTGGGGCGGGGTTTACGGGATGGAGCGGCGGGATCGACGAGCGACCGCGCGAGGAGGAGTTTTTTGCCAGCCTTTCCCCTCCTACCTTCGGCAAGACCGAAGTCACGCGGGAGCTAGATTAGGCTGGCCCGTCGTCCCTCCCGAACGCCGACCGGCCTAGGCCGGTCGACACCCCGGTTCGGCGGGAGCGGGCCGTGCATCGTGAAGGTCGAGCAGCAGTTTAGTTTTGCATTTCTAGACAAGTGGATTTATTTTTAGATCTGTTTTTCTTGATTACAAAATTATTACGCTGTTACTGCTTAGGCGGGGGGACTGTGGCAATTACTGCGGTTGCTTACAGTTTTTTTTTAACTCCCGAGGAACGTCGGCACACATTGCAGATAGGTGTGTCGATAGGTGTACCTGGTCGAAGAGACCCGAGCTAAACTCGCTTATAAGTCCTGCATGGCTTGGTAGAGAGGCCCGAGAGACAGCAGTCGGTCCAGTTTGCCGGCACATGTTGTAAACAATTTCCAATTTCCAATTTCCAATTACACACACACACACGCACATACAAATACATTACACACACATACACACACACACACACACACACACACCGGCACACACCGACACACACACACACACACACGGTGTGTCAAACTGTGTGTGTGTGCCTAATCTACCTTCGGTGCAAGTACTAAAACACACCCATTCCGTGAGTTAAGAGGTTGAGCATATCATGGGGTAAAATGATAAAGTAATGGCGGAACTTGAACAAATGATGCAATTTCGATGCTACATTCACCTCATGGCTTACCTGCTCGCAGCTGACAAACACCCCGCACAAGTTAATGACCGACTAAAACTCGCGGTGCGGTTAACACCATCGCTGACCTCGCCCATAGCTTCATACAGAAATGACAAGAAAGAGAAACCCACGGTGCTCGCTGATAAGAAACCCACTAGCCTCCTCGGTATTGGGTTTATTGTCCTTGGTTGACGTAATGTGGCGGTGTCGCAAGGTACGGGCGGGACTCACACAGCGTCCTCCACGGTATCGTCGGGGAGAGCGGGGTTGCCATCGTCGTCGGACGAGTCGGCCTCCATATCGAGGGCTTCGTTGGTGTTGCAGGGAATCTCCCCGCCTCGGTAGGTGGCGATATGTCGTTGGAGCCGGAGTCAGCGGAGGACCCCCACGACATAAGGTCGATAGGTAGTCTGGGTTCGATAGTTGGCGTACCGGTATCACTCACTACCGACCCTGTAATAATTGGTACCAGTAACGCACTCTCCGTAAATGCACCGGGAATTTGCACCGTTGGCCGGGGGGATTAAAAGGGAATTCGCATTGCAACGCGTTGTGCATTGCTGGTTTGTGTTGGTGCTGGGGTTAAACGGCATGCGTTGTCGGGTTTGACGCGTAGAGCGCGAGCCGACTCGTGTTTCGGCGGCATGCCATCTCAAATTGCCACCCACATGCCGACTAACCCGTAGGTTCGGTCACGTTGTTGTCGTTGTGCATCATTTTTATGGGACTGAAGGGGGGCTCTACGGGCGGAGACGCGCACTCAAGTCGTTACGGTCTTCCTCGAGGTGGTGGTGGTAGGTCGCCGACATGCAATCTCGGCAAATTGCACGTTTGAACCGCTTCCGCACCACCCTAGGTTTTGAGTCAACGGAGTTAAGCAGAAAATACCCTCAGGTACACGCTGCCAAAATTTGACAAACTACTAACTTTTCCTTGCGTGGGGCTGACCCGTTTTTTGCGAGACTTTGGCGTACGACTAGTCATACAAATGTAGTACTTATCATGCACATATCCTGAGGCACTAGAGGCAGTGGAGACCACCACGAGAAAGAAGAAAACCCCCGTCTCCTACGTTTTTTGCACGTAACGTTATAATTTACACGTAGAAGCACGCCACGCGACCACGCGTGCCTTGCGTGACACGTAATGAGTTGTAACGGGCACGCAGAGCCCGTGTGACAAGCACGCGTGGTCTTTGCGTGCCCGCGTGGTCCATGTGGCCCGGGATCTAGTGAAACCTTCGTCACCCAACCCCATTGCCTCATCGCCACATCCACCATTATTCCTTGAAAGTCACCACTAAATAAAAATAGAAAAATTAAGTGTTACGGCTACATCTAGCTTGCCCTCTTTCACCTGTCGGTCGCCGATTTGGGGACGGACGGAAGTGATCGGTTGCCCGCGTGGCGGCGCCCGCCGCTACCGTGCGGGCCACCGGCCGCCGCCTACTCCCGACGCGATCTTAGGGAATCTTGCCTAGGTTGATGGAAAATAATTAAAAAAATGCCAAAATGTGTGCTTCTAGGGCCTCGGGCGAATGTGTGGTACGGTACGTGTACCACAAATTTTTTCATTAGTACTTAATTATCAACTACTGTCAAGGAAGAAGTCCGTTTGGTGTAGTGCGCGCTGCTCACATCCTCCCGACTCACAAGGACCAAAGTCAGTTCAAACTCTATCTCAAGCCCGACGCGTCTTAACGCAAGTAGCCAAGAGGGATTTGAATCTATGGGTAGTCGGAGGCGTACGCTAGTGTGCTGAAATGGGCGTGCAAGCAACATGAAAGGTCGGGAGTGAGCGGTGCGCGATGAGGTCGGCGATAAGCTGACCGTCATGAAGATGAGCTAGAGCTGTGCGGTAAGACCCTCTCGTGTATCGAAACTCAGCTCGATAACGCCCATATGTATTACGAAATGGTGCGCGCGAAGCACGACAAGGTGCGGCTATATATGGTTAGAGTCAAACGGTGGCGCTACAAAAATGCTTGCGATAATGGTAGGATTCTTTCGCCATCGCGTGCCTCCGAGCCATCATGGCATACTTCACTCCTCCACAAAAGTCTGGACATGCATTATGTTAAGCATAGGCTAGTAAAGAACACGCTCCCCTCTCACCACGTAAAGCACGGCGATACCTGAGTACCACCCAATTGTAGGAGAGCCGAGAAGCAAGCAGTAAGCCGCCATCCGGGGTGGTTAGACCTCAGCTTACACCGGGTGTTGTCGGTGGAGTTTGTCGAATTAAGCCCATAAACTCCCGGGAAATTGTCTGAACTACACACGTCATTCTGAGCGCCACGCTTGGGCATTGCTCAAGCGCTCAGACCAAGCAGCATACTTCTCCGTGTTCCACATAACCGTATTTTTGGGGGCTTTTTGGAGGGGGTTTGGAGGCGTGGGTGCCGTGTTCAACGCGCGAGGTTTGGTTTGCGGGTGTGTGAATAGAGCACGGAAGTTCACGCCGCTGGCACGGGTGATGTTTTGGAAAGCAAGCGAGCAAAAACGCACATGACGCAGGTTTGAATAAACACTGCACGCTGTAAACATGCGAGGGCGATTGGCTTAGGGGAGGGGCGAGGTCCAACTTGGCCGTTAAGGACCCATCACGCTGACGGTGGTGTTTGGAATGCTTGGGTATGTGCTTGCGCCAACCACAACCGCCCCAAACGTGGCACGCGTCGGGAATTAGGTTCGGAGGTCAATAGGAATGTGGAATTGGTGAACATATATCGACAAGCCCCGCACAAATCGTCTCAGGAGGTGAGCCGACTTCGATGGGTGCTGCTTGGCACTGCGGCTCAGCTGTGCCGGAATAATTCGTAAATTACAATAATTCATAACAAATCGATTTGTGAGAGTTTGAACTCCGGAGTATGTGCGTTCGACGCGCACTAAAACGCCGCGACCATCACTACCTGTCATAAAAAGTTTTAACAATATATTAGTAAGTTATGATCGCTTGAACATTGTGGCCGAAAGCGGCTTGCCCTTGGGTTGTGCGCAACTGCGCATATCGGTGGTAAGTCCACATACGCGATTTCGTGCGTTTCCCCCACAGCGGCCTGCCCAACACCTCCTACCTCCGTCGCCTATGCATTATATTTGCGCGCCCGTCGCATAATCGTTCATATTGCGCCCGTTACTCTTTTCGTCTACCAAGCACGGCGACTGTTTGAAAGAGCGTGCCGCACGGGTGCGGGCGCGATAACCCCAAGTACACATGCCCGGCAGTGTTCGAACTCGCCCCTCGCAGCTGTCGGCGCATTCCATTTTGCGCGCAAAAGTATTGCCTGGGATTTCAGGATATTTGTCAATAAAATCGACGCATGGTTACAATTTCTACTTGCGAAGGTGCGAAATATTGTCCGGATTTTTGTAAAGGAGTGTAGCTAGTGGCTAGCGGTAGTAGCGAAAAGAGAGAGTTGGAGAAAAGGGCGGTATGGTCACATTTTCGTGAGCGACGCAGTCGCGAGCGGAAATGTGTCCATTCCGCTCTTTTTTTCAACTCTCTCTCCGGTAAACGGCGGAGCCGTTTAACGGAGTCATCACCTCGAGGACTGGGGTAAGCTTCAACCAACCGGTGAGCCGACCGACGTAGTCGGCCGGCTAGTTATGCTCTCACCCGAGCTTTGACCGAGCGCTGGTAGGTAGTTGCAACTGGCAGGTCAACATCACAGGCGACCACACGTGTTCGTCGTGCCGCCGTGCCCACTGTCTCGTTTAGAAACTGTACTGGATTGAGTCTCGCATGATGTGGAGGTACTGGTGTGGTACTCATGTGGATTGAGTCTTGCGGGCACGAGTTGGAGGAATTCAACCGTGCGATCGACTCAAAAGGACACGCGCTTTAGACGACGTCGTTGGCCAATATAATGGATGAACTAGCGAATGTAATAATGGATGTCCATAACTACTGATATATTCTACATGGTACGTTTGATAATTTGTCGTACGAAGTACATTACATAATGTACATGCACTACATGTATGTACAGGTACCGATGGGTACCGATGGGAACCGCGATACAGTAACGACAAAATGATAATATTGCAATATTTCGATTCATTTGCAATATTCGGGGTTCTTATCTCCGCGACGCTTTTCAGGAGGGCAGTGCTGGTGCTCTGGCATGCCTTCATGTTCCTCGGGCTTAGATTTCCCCCCCCCCCCTCCTTTCTTCTTTTTTGCTTGGTGGCCTCCACTGCTTTTTCTTGTAAGAAAATTTTAATATTTCAATTCATTACGCGATATCTTGTAGTACGTTTAATCATCGCTAGCGATGATCAATAATATTATTCTTATATTGGTAAAATATTGGGATTCAACGGTTAGTTAACGTACCATGTTGAGTCCGCCTAAGGCAACGCGCTGAGACAAAGCGTCACAAGCGCCGTAAATTGTCCGCGGCGGACGCCCACCTGCTTGACATATAAAGCATATCCTCTAGCTGGTAGCAGCCACCTTCTGCCTTTGCGCTCGCCCATTCGGCTCGCGCAACATGCATCGTAGCTCTCGTAGCTGCGCAAGGTGACAGCTTACCCTCGACCGCGTCTACCACGGCCGAGACTCTTTATCCTACTCGAATATACGATGGCTACAGACAGACAAGTCGACGACGAAATTCGTGACGCGCCGGAATTTGTTACATCAATAGAATTCAAAGAACCGGAGCAACGCTTACTCGCTAACGTTGCCGCTTTAGAGGAGCGACTTAATGGCTGTTTTCAGCAAGCCTTTACCGAACTAACGGCTACGCTTAGCTCGACCATCATCACTCAACTACCAGCACCAAAGCAAGTCAGCACACAACTAGCCAGTCCCGTCGGCGTAAACGACACGCCGAAGGGTGGAATTGCGGAGCACGACGCCCGTAGCGCCCAACTCCCGACCGAGCTACCCTCGATCGACCCCACCGTGCGACCCCTGGCCCCAACCCCAGCGACGACGGTACTCCAAGCAGCCCTGCCGGATGAGGACTACCACATCGACACAGAGCTATGGGGACCCTACATTGCCCCCGGCCTCGAGCTACCCCCCCGACATCTCAACGGCCCACAAATCTGGAAGCTCACCTGTGACACCTACCGCCACCTCTCCGCCCGCCGGCACAACGCCACGCTCGAAGAATACCGCGCCACGGCCTGTTAAGCCGCCTACGCCGCCTGCGCTAACACGGCGAGCTTATCAGCTGTGGAAGACATTCAGAATTATCCCAAAGACTCACCGGAATTCGCGGCGGCGGTCGTCACCCTGCGTCAAAGCAACCACACCCACAGCGCGCTCGAGGACGCCGCCCGTGTGTGGATATCCCACATCCGACACACCAAGGGCGGAGGGGAGACGAGCGATTCGGACCGCGTTTTCGCAGAACTCGCCTACAAGTGGTTCCTCAAGCCGCGACCGGACGTTGCCTCCTCCGAGTACGACAACCTACACCGAGCGTTCATCGACACCCTCGAGTGTCCACTACTCGCTAGCGCCAAAGCCGCCGCGGGAGCTACCTTCGCGCGCAAGACTCCCGACCGACCCCCCCCCGACCGGCCAACACCGACGCCGAACCCCCGACCCCAACCCAAGCCCAAGCCACCACCGAGAGACAACGCCGACCCCAAAGACACGAAGACCAAGAACCCGGACAAGAACGCCTGACGGTGTGACCCGCCGCGCCACGTCCTGCAACGACCGTTCCAACTTCATGCGACACCGCGTGCGGAACAGAGCGTCCGAGTGGAAGCGATTAGGCGCGAGCGAGCAAGTTCTAGGTTGGATTCGTCGTTGCAGATAGCTACTGTAAGCTACTCTAGATATGATTAGTACATGTCTAGATCGGACATACCGATAAACTGTTTGACTCGGTACAGAGCTGTCGCTAGGCTACAGCTCTCACACTTCTGTTGTCCCGACACCACGCCTGTAGGCTGGTTGTCGCCTTAACTGTTCCGTTTGCGGGACTGTGACTGTAACTACGTTTGCGTACGTTATCTTCCACACTAACTGTGTTTGCATGGTTCAATAGGTTATGGGCCCCCGCCTCACGTCACTCACGCGCGACAACCTGGTTCGGCGAGCTGCGATCGACAGCTCTCCCGCAGAAGGCAAGTTTCTTTAGACACCTAGTACTTTCAACCTGTAGTCGGCGGTATCGCCAGTATAAACTGCGATTTTTAAAACCCGCCACCACCCTCTTAAGCCAGCCACCCGCCGGAGATAGCCAGCCAACCACACCGACGCACTCGTCGTGTGTGGACAGGGTGCACACAGGTCCAAGCTGGAGAACGGGGGGGTGCACTGTCGGGTGAATACGCATCCACAGGTCGCACGCCAGCCGTAGCTTACCTTTTATTTCTATTTTTATACTAGCCTCGCGCATCAGCCACCTCGCGCAGCGCTCCACCTGTCCTGGCCTTGGCCTCGACTTGTGCCCCACACTGGGTGGAGGATACAGAAAAGGTGCTCTGAGACACCCCGGGGCTACAGGCCGAGGGGTCGGCGGGCATCAGGCCGTCTCTTAGCATACCGCTGTTAGGCACAAGTCCGGCTAGCGGTTTTTACCGCTGCCTGTTTTTTCCTTCAGCTCTTTCTTTTTTTTCCCTCTGTCGAAATGGAGCAGAAAAACCCGCCTGATTCACCTGCTGCTTCCCCTGAGTCAGGCTCTCACCAGAGCACCCTCGATCACCCCCCCGATACTCTCGCGCTGCTCGTTGCGCAAGTGGCGAGCTTAACTGCTCGTGTCGACTCGCAGTCGGCCGTGGGTGCTGTCGCTGCTGCGGGTGCTAATCCGCACCCCCCTGTAGCTCAGCGCCGCCACGATGCCCCACTCGAACCCGTCCGGCACAGCCACGACGGTCACACCCTCCACCTGAGTGACCATACCCAGCCTGGTTTCGTAACACCGGACGCAGAAACACTCTTTCCTGCTGCAGCCCCTGTTACCGACCCCACAGTCGCACAGCGCCGCCACGATGCGCCCCGCGAGCCCGCGCGTGCCGAGGCGCACTACGACCCCTCGCGTCACGCCATCCGGGTTGATCACCTCCCACCACCTCCCCCCTTCCCCCACGCCGGATACGCCCTTCACCACCCCGGCCCCCAAATCACGGAGGCGCCCTCTCATCTTATCCCCCCCTACCGTGACCACCCGCACTCGTACGGCCCGCCGCGTCCCATGGCCGGCCGCTCTCCCTTTCCCGGTGGCCCACCTCCTCCCTTTCATGGCCGACACTCTCCCCCACTCCAACATGGCGACCCCAACCCCCGGGGCCGTCGTCGCCCCACTATCGACCCGGTGGTCATCAACCGGGCGGCACACGAAGCCCCCGGCTTCGACAAGGACGCCCTCAACCGGTCCATGAAGATGTCGGTCCCCGTCATGTGCCCGACCACGGACTTCAAGCAATGGAAGAGGACCTTCCTTAATTTCCTCTCCATCAAGGCCGCATACCTCATTCCTCAGCTGGCCATCCGCGACTCCGGCGTCTGGCTCGACGAACAAGCGCAACACTACGCCTACACGCTGCTCCTCCATGCAGCCAGCGCGAATAAGCGCGCTGACCAAGCCATGAAATGCATTTCTCCAGCACGCCCAGACTGCGCCGCCGCCGCGTGGGACATCCTTTGTGAACGCCTTGACTGTCGGTCTTTTGCTCGCTCCTTGTCCCTCTTGGACAATCTCACGGTCAGACAGCGCCCCGGTCAGTCACTCAGTGACTATGTCCACTACATGCGCCAGACCTTTGACGAGTACAACGACACATGCCAGTTGGCTGATGGCTCCGTTGCCATCCACCCCCACCACCTCGGTCTCCTCATGCTGCGCGGCATTTCTAGCAGCGGCCCACACGGTCAGGCGAAGCAATGCGTCATCAACGCCTTCGACACGGACTACATCATGTCGGCTGATGAAGTTATGGCGAGCATTCTACACCTTGCGCACAACATGGAAGACAACCCTGCTCCGGACGCAACCGCTCCGGACATATCACCTCCTCCCATCTCCGCGTTCGTCGCTGCGGGCCGCGGCTCGCACAGCGGTCGAGGCCCACCACACCGTAACCCTCGCGGCCAACGACCCAACAAGTGTGGCGTTTGTGGCAGCCTCCACCATCTCATGTCCGCGTGCAATGCCACTGATGACGCTATTCTTAAGTGGAATCTTGCCAAGCGTAGGCTGACAGTCCAGAAGTACGGCGCCGCCGACGGCACCCCCTCTGCTCACGCTGCGCTGCTGAGCGACGTCCCTGCCGACGACGCCCCCGCCGATGACACCGATTGCCTACCCACCTTCGCAGACTGCGTTGATGACGACGCTGACGACGAGGTGAGTGTCCCATTCAGCTCTGTGGCATTCTCCTCTTCCCTCGCCCCGGGTCGTAATCTGTCACAGTTTTGGGTCGTTGATTCCGCCTGCTCGATTAACCTCACTGCGTTCCGAGATGACTTCGTGAAATTCACGCCCCCCTCCACTCCCTCTCGCGTGGGCGGTGTCGGCGTTGACGTTAAGGGCAGTGGCTCAGTGCGACTTTCTGTCAGACTTGCCTCTGGCCAGCTAATTCACCGCACTGTGTATGCACTCTACACCCCTGACCTATCATCTCGTTCAGCACAGCGTATCGGCAGACTCCTTAGTGTCAGCTGGATGCAAACTCACAGCGGTTGTGAATTCATATTCCCCTCCAACTCTGACACTGGTTTGCTTTTGGTACCCACAGGCATGGGTATGCTAGAACCGTCCGGAAACGGTCTCTACCTCCTTCCCCACCAGCCGGCCCTCCCTTCCAGCCCATCCGCCCCGCCGGCACTTGACCCCTCCCCTCAGGTTGCCCTTACTGCCCAGTGTGATCCCGTCCTATGGCACCGTCGATATGGCCACCTCAACATGCAAAGCCTTCAGGCCCAACACACTCACGGTGTCCCGACTAGCCCTGTGTTAACTAGCGCTGTAACCAAAGTTTCGTGCGACTCTTGTCTCCTTCACAAAGCCACAGCTGCACCACGCAACACAGCCGCTTGCGCGAAGCCATCCCACCCCCTCCTCAACCTGTCCGCTGACCTCTGGGGCCCGGTCAATGTCCCCTCCCCACATGGCCTCCGCTACTGCTTACTCGTCATCGACCACCACACCAACTACATGTGGGTGCGGTTCCTTAAGTCTAAAGACGACGCATGTTCGGAATTGGAAACCATCCTCTTGGACATCAAACACCTGCATGCCCGCCATCACTCCCAGACGGGCGCGTTCGCACCGGTCCTCAAATTTGACTCTGACTCTGTGTTTGAAGCTGCTGTCACTCGCCAGATGTGCGCACACCTCGGCGTCGGGGTACAGTTCTCTGCCCCATACGCCCACCACATGCTCGGCAAGGCCGA
Organism: Tetraselmis chui; assembly: GCA_026401115.1. Taxonomy (NCBI): domain Eukaryota; kingdom Viridiplantae; phylum Chlorophyta; class Chlorodendrophyceae; order Chlorodendrales; family Chlorodendraceae; genus Tetraselmis; species Tetraselmis chui. Next base: position 59,493 of record JAPMLY010000506.1, read on the forward strand.
ACGTCCCTGGCGCACCATCCGGGACAATGCATCGGCGATGCTCCACAACATGGCCGTTCCCAACTCCATGTGGTCGTGTGCTGTCAGCACTGTTGTGTACCTTCGCAACCGCACGTACAGTCGCTCGGTCGGACCTAATGGGGGCGTCCCCCTCACACTCCTTACGTCGTCGGTGCCCAACGCCTCCAAGTTCCGCGTCTTCGGCTGCGCCGTTTTCGCCAAGGTCCCCGACAAACAACGTCGGAAACTCAGTGAAAAAGCATTTCGCGGCGTCATGGTGGGCTATCCCCCTGACGCACCCGGGTATCGTGTCTACAATCCGGAAACGCGTCGCATCACCACTTCCGTACATGTTGTCTTTCAGGAAGACACCCCAGGCTTCGACACACAACCCTCCGTCGACTCGGCCATCACCGACTCTTCGGACGACGTACCCGCAGACTCACCCCTATCCCACCCAATTGACCTCACATCACCCACACCCCTACCCCCCCCGCCAACCCCTCGCCATGCTCGGCTCCGCTCCCACCCCATTCGCTACGGCGATATGGTTGCCCACCTGTCCGACTACCCACCCACACTCGTAACGGCGTGTTGTGATCCTGAACAAGGAAAAGCTCAAGAGGACATCTTTGAGCACCCTCACGTCCCCGACCTTGTCACTGGTCCCCCACACACACCTGCCGGCACGTCCCCTACTGCCATCGCCCTCCTCTCCGCCCGAGAGTGTGTGGAACCAAAATCCTACCGAGCTGCACTGGACAGCGCCCAAGCCACCCAATGGCAAGCCGCTATGCAACAGGAGTATTCCTCCCTCATCAGCAACGGCACGTGGGACCTTGTGGACCTCCCCCCCGGCCGCATGGTCGTTAACAGCATGTGGATCTTTAAAGTCAAGTCGGATACAGCCGGCGACGTCTCCCGCTTCAAAGCGCGGTTCGTCGCCAAGGGGTGCAGTCAACGCGCTGGACTGGACTACACGGAGACCTTCTCCCCGGTCATCCGCATGGCCAGCCTGCGTCTCTTCCTAACCATTGCAGCCGCCCGCGACCTTGAACTCTGCCAACTGGACATCGACACAGCGTTTCTCTACGCCCCCATCCGGGAGGATGTGTACATCCGCCAGCCCCTCGGCTTCACCGATGGAACGTCCAAGGTTTGTCACCTCAAGCGTTGCCTCTACGGCCTTAAGCAGTCCCCCCGCGAGTTCAACATGCTACTTCGTGCGTGGCTCGTCGACCATGGATGGCAACAATGCGTTTCTGACCCGTGCATCTACATCTACCGCGCCGGCCACGTCTTCGCCATGATCGCCCTGTACGTCGATGACATTCCCGCGGCCTGCAATGATGCCACCTGGCTCGCATCGTTCAAAGCCCAACTCGGCACACGGTTCAAAATCAAGGACCTAGGCGACCTCTCCCAACTCCTCGGCATGCACATTACCCGCGATCGCTCCACGCGCACAATCTCGCTGGACCAGTCCAAGTACCTGCGCGACATCCTCGCCAAGTACGGCATGTCTGACTCTAAGCCGTCGTCCCTTCCGATGGACCCAGGCTTCCTCGCCGGCCTTACACACTTGAACTCGCCTTCTCTCACAGGAGTGGCCAAGGACGTCTACCCAAGCCTCCTGGGCAGCCTTCAGTACGCCGCCGTTTGTACCCGCCCCGATGTCTCCACGGCATTGAGCATCCTCGGCTCTGCCCAAGCCTCGCCCACCGAGGCACACTTGCAGGCTCTGAAAAAGGTCCTCCGCTACCTCCATGGCACCATCAACATGCGCCTGACGTTGGGGGGGGGCATGGACCACAGTCTCCAACTCACAGGCTTTGCCGACGCTGATTGGGCCAACGACAGCAGCACCCGCAAGTCTCGCTCGGGCTATCTCTTCACCCTCGGACGCGGGCCAATCAGTTACAAGTCCAAACAACAGACTTGTGTGGCTCAATCCACGTGTGAAGCCGAGTACTACTCTGCGGCTGACGCCACCAAGGAGGGACTCCACCTCCGACAACTCCTGGGGGAAATCTTCGACTCCCCCATCACCGAAACCACCACCATCTGGGAGGACAACCAAAGCGCCATTGCATACTCCCAGAATGCCTTGGTCAGCGAGAAGACTAAACACATCGGCCTGAAGTGGCACTTTCTCAAAGACCACGTGGAGCAAGGGACCATCAAGTTGAGGTACCTCCCCACTGACCAGATGGTGGCTGACATGCTCACCAAACCCCTCCCAGGACCTGCACTAGCACGACACCGAAGTGCGATCCTTGGAGGACAAGACCCAATGCAACGCTTCATCCCGTAGCTACCTTCAGGGGGAGTGTTGTAAGTAATACCGCATACGTATTAGTTGCAGATAGCTACTGTAAGCTACTCTAGATATGATTAGTACATGTCTAGATCGGACATACCGATAAACTGTTTGACTCGGTACAGAGCTGTCGCTAGGCTACAGCTCTCACACTTCTGTTGTCCCGACACCACGCCTGTAGGCTGGTTGTCGCCTTAACTGTTCCGTTTGCGGGACTGTGACTGTAACTACGTTTGCGTACGTTATCTTCCACACTAACTGTGTTTGCATGGTTCAATAGACCCCCACATTTCAACAGCGGCACCTCCACCTCAAGAACTTGACGCGGGCCGGCGACTGGATGGTGTCCTTCGACCTCGCAGACGGCTACTACACACTAGGCATACGGGAGGAGGACAAAGACTTCTCACCGTAAATTATCGCGGAACACTGTACAGACTAGCCGGGCTTCCGATGGGCTGGAAATGCAGCAGTTACTATTTTTGCCGGCTTACCGAAGTTTTTATCCGGCACTTACGCGAACCATTGCCCAACCCCACCGGACACAACCCCCGTCTAGCTACACACCAGCAGCCCACGAGACCTACACCGTCCCGACGCTATTTGCGCAACTCTCGATGGAGGGGTGTCCGATTACTCCCATACATGGACGAGTTCCTATTTTTTGCCGACAACAGAGACGGAGCGTTACAACTCCGCGACCGCGTCGCGTGCCTACTCGACCGCCTCGGGCTAGGACGCAACCCCAAGAAAGGCCACTGGGAGCCGACGCAAATCTGCGAACACCTCGGCCTCCAAATCGACACCACAACCTCTACGTTCCAAGCCCCTGCTTCGAAACTACATGCCATCGCTACCTTAGCCCGGACCCTCCTACAACGCTCTACGCGCGACGGACGGTGGCTACCTACCCGGCAGCTCGCAGTGCTCGCTGGAAAAGTACAATACATGTACCTCGCCATTCCAGCAGCCCGATTCTACCTCCGCAAACTACACGACGTCCTCGCTACGCGCACGTGATGGGGAGGCCGGGTGCAACTCACCTACCAGTTGCGACGAGACCTCCAATGGTGGACGCAAGTCCCATCCGCCAACAACGGCCGCTCCATACTCTCCCCCATCGAGACCGCCTACATGCACTGCGACAGCTCATGTTACGGCTGGGGAGTTGTATTAAACGAACAGTTGGAAGCCCGAGGTTTCTAGTCAGCGACAGACCAGCAGCAACGCATCACCTAGAAGGAATTGAAGGCCGTGCGACTCGCCGTCCTTTCGTTCTTACCCCTCCTGCGCGGCCGCAAAGTCCTCTTGCACGAAGACAACCAAGCAGTGGTGGCAGTCCTCAGTCACCTAACTTCGAGGTCCCCGGCTATGATGGACGAACTTCGCAAACTATGGGAACTCATCGACACCAACAACATCAGCATCCGCGCGCGATATATTCGCTCCGCGGCCAACGTCTGGGCCGACAGACCGAGCCGCGAAACAAACCGGGACGACTGGCAACTCAACCCCCGCATCTTCACTTACCTGAATTCCCTGTGGGGCCCCCACTCCATCGACAGGTTTGCCACGCATGGCAATACGCAGCTTCCCCGCTACAACTCCCGCTGGCGAGACCCCACCTCCGAAGCCGTTGACTGCCTCCATCTACCCGACAACCGCTGGACAAAAGAGACCCACTGGTGCAACCCACCTTGGACGCTACTCCCCGACCTCGTCCAGAAGTTACGCCAATCCGGGGCCGAAGCAACAGTCATCGCGCCTTACTGGCCCGCCAAACAGTGGTACCAACTACTAAGCGAACTTTCCAACGAACAGACCATGTACCCCCCTCCCGAGATTTATTCTTTCCGGGCAAGCGCGGAGCGCACGAGGGCGTCGGACCGCCCGGCTGGAGCGTCACGGCTTCCCACGTACCGCCCCGGCTTGGCTCTACCGAACACGTGGTACACTCCACCCAACACCGACCAACCGGACGTCCACGACAAGACCGCGGCACGACCGGACATCCGCGGACAAAGACTACCAAGCCGCACCCGTAAAATACCGACTCGTCGAACCTGCGGCCCACGCACCGTGGCACGCCCCGAGGCGCAACCATGTCGGCACACTCGTCCGAACGGACGACTTGGGCGACCTCGTGCTCGACCTACTCACCGGCTCCCTCGCCCCCACCACCTACAACAACTATGGCACCGGCATGCGCCGTTTTACTGTTTTTTGCAACGAAGAAGGAATCAACCCCCTCGAGGCGACCGCGGCCGACATGCTTAGATTTACAGCTTGGCTCGCCCGGTCCGGAACCATCGCAGCCAACAGCCTCCAACCCTACTTCTCGGCCATTTACAAAGCAGGGGGAGGCTCCGTTTGCCAAAAGTGTTGATCTCTTACATTTTTTGCTCGCAAGGGGCCCATGGCCCGGTACGTACGCTAATTGAGGGAATCGGGAGGGAGGGTTGCGTGAGCTGTGCTCGCGCAAAGGCAGAAGGTGGACGACCTATGTGTGTCGGCGCGTCATATAGGGGTAACGCATGTCCGTGTTTTACCCACAGTGTCATGCGTACTCTAGCGGTTAGAATTTGTAACGTCGTGGCAACGCCCGACTATTATCGCCCCCAGTGTAATTTAAACCTCTATAATTTCAATATGACCATTTACAAAGCAGGGGGAGGCTCCGTTTGCCATGTTGTCGCCATTGGGCGGGTTGTTCGTCGTTGGTTGGCCACCCCATGGTGTGAGCTAGCCGAAGAGGAACCACTCTGACCGTCCTGCAAGGGCGGTCGGGTCGATGTAGTCGAGGACGACGCTGGACTCCGTTGACCAGCCACCGAAGTGTTTGATCTTTTGTAGCGCAACTCCGATGTTGTAGGCGGCTGTCGCAGCCCCTTTTCGGAGGGAGTGTGATGTCCAGCTGTAACCATCCGGGGGTCGTTCTTGCAGTGCCATCGTGACTTCGGAGAGCCATCCCGTGAGCGTGTTGGCTGTCCATCTGTCGTGTCGTTCGGAGGTGCTAATCGCCCACCGCGCTGTCGGGTATTTTCCGTCCGAGAGCGTGTGTCGGATAGCGTCGAAGAACAATATCATTTGAACTACCTTGCTGTGTACTGTAGGCGGTAGGTGACATAGTAGTTTGCGCTCTGCTGACACTTCGCGTTGTCCCTTTCTTGTACGGTGGTACAAGCCTAGTCCGTCTGCCTCGGAGGCGACGAGGTCCTATGTTAAGCAGCCTATGCCTGCGCCCCCTCTACTGAAGAATAAGTAGAGTAGTACCACCGTAGTGCATGCCCGTAGTAAACGTACTTGTTCGCGTGCTGGGTTGGCTTGGAGCAATTCACGCGACGTGGCCGCCGTGAGTTGGAGTCGTAGGGCTTGAGCCATGCGTAGGGCTTTTACGATGATAGAGGCGGGCAGGTGGACCCGTACCGTCGTGTCGTCAATCGCGACTTGAGAGGCCGCTAAGCCTTTTCTCACTTTCGCGACCAGATCTCCGATGGCAATTGCTTCGAGGCCATGGTCCTTGAAGAAGCCGTTGACCGCTGAGAGGTACGGCTGGAGACTCGAGGCCTTGATAGTACCTAGTTGACCGAGCCATGCGACGTAGCGTGCCATGTGTGTCGGTGTGGCCGCTAGCGGCGCGAGTCGTTGCTCCGTACAAAATTCGAAGTAGCGGCGGATAGTACTGCCGTACGTTGCTGCCGTGCTAGGGGCCCATGCTGCGGCAAGGAGAGCCAAGGTCTTGGTGCCCAGTGCGTCAGAACCGAGAATTTTGGTCATGTACGGTTTCATCGTCTCGATCCACGGGTTGGTGGTGGCTGTGACGGTAACTCGATACTTAGGCTGTGCTTTGCGGCCGGGCTGGTGGTGCGGGATTCGTGGCGCGTTGTGTATTCCCGTAAATAGTGCTAACGTAGCATTGACCGCCCCTCGCCTCAGATAGAGCCACGCCGGAAGGGAACGCGGAATACTGTCACATGCCAGTGTGGACTGCCTGTTGTACCGCGTAGCGCCCGCCGTCCGGGTTGGAATAAGTTTTGGCGTGGCGCGATGATGATTTCCTCGGAAGCCAGCTCGGTAAGCGCCTGGTGCCAGACCTTCCATGTCCAGCGCGGGGCGACTACGGTAGCTCTTGCTCCGCTCTGTCGAAGTTTTTGGACGAGGTTGGGTAGGAGGGGCCAGGGTGGGTTGCACCAATTGTTCTCCTTGCGCCAATCGTTGTCTGAGAGGTGTATGGCGTCCACAACCTCGCACGTGGGGTCCTTCCAGCCAGCGTTGTACCGGGGTAGTAGGGTGTTGAGGGCCGAGGCGAATCGGCCGATCGAATGCTTTCCGAACCTCGCATCGAGTCATGCGAACAGTACCGGGTCTAGTCGCCAGTCGTCGATGTCTAGATGTCGACTGAGCCTGTCGGCCCAAACGTTGGCCGCTGACATGATGTAGCGGGCCCTGATCGTGATAGAGTTCGTATCGAGTAGGCACCATAGTCGTCGGAGTTCGTCCATCATAACTGGCGACCGTGAGGTCAGGCCAGTCAGAATGTGACATACTGCTTGGTTGTCCTCGTGCAGGAGGACGTTGCGGCCTGCCAGTTGTGGTAGGAAACTCTCGACAGCGTGACGGACGCCCTTCAGCTCCTTCCAGGTAATGTGTTGTTGTTCGTCTTCCTTGCTCTAGAATCCTCGAGCCTCGACTTGCTCGTTTAGGACCGCGCCCCAACCATACCCGGAGCTGTCCGTGTGTAGATATGCTGTTTCCACGGGTTTGTGGATGGGCTTGCCGTTGGACTGACTCGGCACCTCTGTCCACCACTGTAGGTCGCGACGTAGCTGGGGGGTGAGCCGGACGAGGCCACCCCACTTCTCGCCGACGACGGAGTGAAGTTCGCGGAGGAAGACTCTGGCCGCCGGAATTGCCAAGAAAAGGTATTGGGCCTGACCTGCGAGTGACTGCAGGTCTTTGACGGGTAACCAGCGCGCGTCCCGTGTAGCTCTGCCGATGAGGTGTCTGGCATGTTGTGTTATCTTGTTGAGTTTTTGCTCCGGCGCGTAGAAGTAGCCTGACGCTGTGTCGATGTCGATACCCAGATGGTGCCCGACTTGCGCTGGTGTCCAGAAACCCTTGGTGGTGTTGTGAGATCCCCGTGGTGGGCATGATAATGGACACATCCGTACGTTGTACTCCGGGGGAGTCTTGGCCCTACTATCTCGCCAATAGTGGATGTACTGCGGGAGCCCGTTGCTCGGGCAGTACGGGGGTATATATATATCTCATATATCCCCATGGGGTACCGACTTTTAGGCGCGGTACTTGGTTACGGCGTACGGCTCCGGACACGGAGGTGCCGGGATCGATTCCCGGTGATGGCACTTCCGTGTAACCCTTCGACAGGTTATGGGCCCTCCGCGTATGACGCGGGTTTGTAGGGTTTGACCGGAGTTGATCGGATGGTGTCCATTAGGGGGAGTGTTGTGAGATCCCCGTGGTGGGCATGATAATGGACACATCCGTACGTTGTACTCCGGGGGAGTCTTGGCCCTACTATCTCGCCAATAGTGGATGTACTGTGGGAGCCCGTTGCTCGGGCAGTACGGGGGTATATATATATGAGATATATCCCCATGGGGTACCGACTTTTAGGCGCGGTACTTGGTTACGGCGTACGGCTCCGGACACGGAGGTGCCGAGATCGATTCCCGGTGATGGCACTTCCGTGTAACCCTTCGACAAGTGGGGTGTCGGAGGAGCCCGAGCCGGTCGAGCAGCTGTGACAGGCGGTGGCGTAAGGTAAGCGCTTCCGCCTCTGTAGACGCGAAGAGTAGAAAATCGTCGACGTAGGGTAGTATTCGGGCGCCGCGCCACCGCGTTCGTCTGAGGTAAGTCTTCGAGCAGCTGTTCGTCGGTGGGATAGGTGCTTCGGGGTCCGGGTTGCGCAGGAAATTTACAAAGGTGAGCGTCATCTTGCAGAAATAAAACGGAGATAGGGACCAACCCACAGGTAGCCCGGCTAGCCTGTAGAGTTGGCCTCGGACGTTGACGGTGAAGTAGTTTCGGTCCGCTGGGTTGATGCCCAGTGCGTAGAACCCGTCTTGTAGGTCGAAGCTGAACATATAGTCCCCCTTGCGGGTGAGGTGCCTTACCCCGAGTAGGGTCTCCATCTTGAGTCGTTTTCGCACGCAATACTTGTTGAGTGGTCGTAGGTCGCAGATTAATCGCCACTGGTTGACGCCCGGTTTTGGGACTAGGAATAGTCTGGAGACGTAGTCGCTGCAGGTCGAAGGTTCCCAAGCGCCGGCCTGTACAAAGCGCGCTAATTCGCGTTCGACGAATTCTAGTTGGGCAGGGGTAGCATCGAGTAACGACACTCCTTGGTTGAATCGTGGAGGTGGGCGGTTGTTCTTGAACGGTATCGATACGCCCTCCCGGATCCACTGTAGGGTTTGCACGCTCGCGCCGATTTTCTCCCACTCGCGCCAGCTCCGTCGCACGCGATGTCGCATGTAGTCGGAGGCTGGGTTGCAGGAATCGGCGCGGCGGTGCACACCATCAGCCCTCTGCCTCGGGCTCGGGCTTTTTGTTTTGGCGAGTCTTGTCCTTGTCGCGCTTCTCTCGTTTTTCCTTGTCCCTGATTTCCTTGTCTTTGAGGTTCTTGTCCGGCCTCGCGGTAGGTCTGTCGGGGTTGCCTCCGTCGCCCCTGCCGGGCGTCGACTGCTTAAAGGTTTGAGCGGCTTGAGCTTTTGCGGCCGCGTGGAGACTAACTTCGAGGCGTTTGTCTTCCAGTGCCGCGAGGAGGCCGTCGACGCCGTTGGTGCTGCGGTCGGCAGCATGTGTGTCGAAGAATCTGGAGTAGACGAGGCGTTCGGCGACTCGCTCCTCTCCGGTAAGGGCCTTCTTGCCCTTGAATCGTCGAACGTAGGTAGGTCGCGACTCGACGGCTTGCGTGACAGTCTTGTGTGTCCGAACATGCGGACTGTAATATCCCAGGCGTGCGCTCGTTCCGCTTCGGTAGCGGTTGTCGAACGAATCGTTGCCAGAGCTGTTTCGAGCGCCGCGTCCGCGGCCGCAGAGTAAACGTCATAGCACGCTAGGTGTCGATACTCGTCTCGTGAGGAAATTCGTTTCTCCTCGGTTAGGAACCTGTCAGTCTCGTCGTGTCGAGGCGTCCACAGGCCCGGTATAGAAGCGTTGACATGCGGTAAATTGTCGTTGAACGCTCGTGGGAGTAAGTCGATCCAATCGCGCGGGTCGATGTACGCGGGCTTGGTCGAATGAGCAGATACATGCGTGGCGTACTCGTCCACGCTCCCACCCTCAGAGACTGCGTCGGCATGTACTGACAGAATGTTATGCTGCTTGGTAGGGGCTGGCGGTTTCGTCTGGTCGCCGTCTACCTTCAGGAGCAACTGGTTAACAAGATTATACAAGTTTTCAAACTGCGCTGCATATTGTGGCGCTCGGATGTCCCCGCTGTCGTCCCCCGTTGGGTACAAGTGTTCTTGTAGATTGTCTGCCATAGTTGCCCTGTGAATGTTTTCGATAGTAGCTACACCGTGTGCTAGTAGAGATCAGTCACCTTACTAGACTGCTAGAGTCTAGATGCCGTTGAGTGAGCTGTGCTCGCGCAAAGGCAGAAGGTGGACGACCTATGTGTGTCGGCGCGTCATATAGGGGTAACGCATGTCCGTGTTTTACCCACAGTGTCATGCGTACTCTAGCGGTTAGAATTTGTAACGTCGTGGCAACGCCCGACTATTATCGCCCCCAGTGTAATTTAAACCTCTATAATTTCAATATGACCATTAACAAGTTCTTTCGCGACCACCTGAAGGAGCTAGTGGCGCTGGGACCACTTCTAACGGACGCACGTCGGGGGCTCGCCATGCAGCAGCAGCCCATCACCGCCCCCGACATTCGCGTACCACTCCCAGCCCCCATCGTACAGCAGATGCTACTCTTCGCCCATCGACACTTCCGCGCGCTAACCTTGCAGCCGGACAACCTCGTACATATCAAGACTTTCCGCGCGATGCTCACATTCTGCACCAACTACTGCTATTTTTGCCGCGCGGAAACCGGCGTACGTTGCCACATGGACGACATCGCGGTCGACCGAACGGGCAGTAAAATATTGTTATCTGTACGAAAAGCAAAGGGAGACCAGCGTAGGACCGCGGCCGACAAACCGCTCCTACAACTCCCTATTACTGCAGTACCACTACTTGCGGACCTCTTGGATGCGTTTACCGTTGGACGCACCAGTTACTGCAACATCCTCGGCACTAGACCCGGACCAACTGCTTTTTGGGCCGTCACGCCCGAGGATAAGCCACACACGTGGACGGTCGGTACCATCACCGAGTGGATTCGTGAGGCGTGCAACACCATCGGCGCTGCACCCCCCACACAATTCAAGTGGACATCGCATAGCCTACGGAAAGGCGCGGCGTCCGCAGCCGCATGCATCGGCGCACCCCTTACCAAAATCCGCTACATGGGTGGTTGGTCGAAAACCAGCGACGTCGTCACTGGCAAGTACATCGACCCCACCATGAGCGAAACCCCGGCGGCCTGGCTATTCTTCGGCTGGCTAGTCGCCAAACCCCCGGATTAGTAGCCTATGCAGACCTTCAGTCTATATCAATGGCATAATCTGTCTCCCAGTCGCTAAATTCTTATATTGGTAAAATATTGGGGTTTAACGGTTAGTTAACGTACCATGTTGAGTCCGCCTAAGGCAACGCGCGGAGACAAAGCGTCACAAGCGCAGTAAATTGTCCGCGGCGGACGCCCACCTGCTTTACCTATATTGCAGCTCCTCTAGCTGGTAACAGCCACCTTCTGCCTTTGCGCTCGCCCATTCGGCTCGCGCAACCCACCCACCCTTCCCTGATCAAGCGCTGAATAGAAATACCACCTCTGAATAGGTGTTTTAGTGCCTGTTTATCTAAAATGTAAGCAAGTTGTCATCTTTGGCATAATCTGACTCCCAGTCGCTAAATGAGTACTCTCGTACAATTATGGATGCTGGAGGTATCGTGATGAAATCTTGTTGTACACGTAAGCAATAAATACGTCGTCATCATTACGTAACAAATATGAGCATTACCGGTATGATATATTACGGACAAAATATTGCACTTCGATAATATCGGGTGGTCAACGGTACATTTTATATTCTATCGCTATATACAGGTCCATTGTACGTCAAAAAACAACAACTCACATATTTCTGGGCAAGAAGGACGCGCGGCAAAGTGACGGGGGATGCAAAGACGCTCGTCCGATTAGATGACGTGGCCGATCTTGGGGTCAATGAAAACGTCATGGGCATCTTGTACGTTTCCAACCATAATTATAACTGACAATTTTGTTGAACTAGTATATTATGGTTTTATATGTTTTATAACGGGTTATAGCAGCGCGTCACGGACGGCCCATTCGCTGCTGGTCTCGCGGCTAAGAACAGAGCCCGCAACAGATTGCAGTCAACAGATTCTTTCTTACCGGTAACTACGGAGACAGAAGCAGCCGTTTTATCATCACCTAGCAAACCGTTGCGGTATGGTCTTTCCTAACTGCTACACTCGCTCGCCCCTCTGCCTGCTAGTCATGATGCTTGTCTCTGCTCACGACTCGCGCCGAGTTGTATTTTTTGCGGATTCATATATGAAAACGGCTCGTTCGTTCGTGTCTCTGCTGATGGTCTTATCAAAAGCTGTACGGTGCGCTGATGTAAGGGTGATATCAGGCTAGACGGGCTTTCGGGGAACAGTTAGAAGCGGTCAGGAAAGTAGGTAGGTGGGGTTACAGGGGACCCGGTGATGCTCTGGTCTGACCTATTCTCTGTCGCCCGCTTTATTTTTAACTGCAGGAACTATATGGGGAAAGGCAATATGGCGATGACGAGGAAAGCGCCCAACACGGCGGGCTTCCTACTTCTTGGCCTGGTCCTGCTGTCTACCGCGACTGGAGCCGAGAGCCGCGCGATGCTGGAGTCTTCCTCGTCATCTGCTGATGGATCTGCATCAGAGGCCGGGACAGTGCTGAGCTTTACCGCTTCTCTCCCTGCCCGCCGGCGTTCTTTGTTGGACCGGCCAGCTTCCTTCCACTTGCGGGGAGGCGGCCTTCCCGAAGGATGCCGAGGTTGAGGAAGTCGACACCTGGCTGTTCAGCATGGCGGAGTCCCTCGGCCTTCCACGCTCGGCGTGTACCGCGATGGGGCTGCAAATCACCGCGGGCGCAAAGTCCTTCACCGTATTCTGCCTCGGAAACTCTGGTCAGCTGGCGGCCTTCACCGCCGGCACTGTCGCAGGCGCCACCGTGTCAGCAGGTTCCACAATGATGTTGCTAAACGTCGACATCGCCTTCGACTCCGGAAGTAAGGCGACTCTCGAACTAAACTTGAAGACTCAGGTCGCTCCCGGTCTTCCTGCCGCCGTGCTGAAGTGCGAATTTTTGGCGGTGGGAGCCATCGCGGAATCTCCCGCAGTTGACCGCCGTAAACTTCTGGCAGCGAGTATCTTCGAGTTACCCACTTCCGAGGAGCTCGCAGGTATTGCGGAGGCTTACAATCGCGCCCTGGACATTTTGTCCGACGCTTCCGGAATCTCCCGTGAGAAGTGGACTGCGATGAACGCCCTTATCTTCACTCCTGACATGGATCAGGCCGTCGTGACGGTCTTTGTCAAAGCCACCCCGGCGGAAGCCGCAAGTCTGACCACCAACTGGGGTACCATCAGCAAAACTTCTGGTCTCGAAGCCTTCAAGTTCGGTGCTAACATCGTTTCGGTTGCAGAGGGCGATTTCCCGAGCCTCTCTGTCTCCTTGAATGTCAACCTCCAGCGTGAAGTCTCAAAGGCCGTCCAACAGCTGATTGCCGAGGGCGACGCTGAAGCTCCCCTTCCTGCTCCTAAAAAATAGTTGTTTGTATGCATTGCTTGACACAAACTCGAGGATGTTGACCTCGTAGGAGCAATGACTATTTCGTGACCGGTTTCATGTTGTGCTACGGCGGAAAACTGTGTGTTGTGCATTATTCCCCGCTAGAAATTCCCATTCTTTTTCAGTTGTGTCAGCAGGCACGCATGTTGTTATCTTTTTATTCGGCTTCGCGCAGAATCGTAGAAGCAAAGTACACAGTCGAGTCCCAGCCCATGCTGAAACTGAAAGTTTTATGCAAGGCTGTATGTAATGATGGCTTGCTTGTGCCTCATTGTTTACCTCGTTTATTACTGTTTTTTGCAAATTGAGATCGCGATGGTCATCAACACAATCACCGGTTTGTTGCTAAAGCTGCCGCCATGAGTCCACGCACCTGAAATAGAATGACACAATGCGGCAGACTATGTTGGCTGCTGGTCTACCCAGGATTAAGTAAGCTCATCTATGTCAAATGGTGTACACTCTTCGCATACATTCTCTACAGCCGGACACAACCAACTAATTTTAGTCGGCGGTGTCCCTTGTGTAGCTAACGCTCGTTACTGACTCTAAATTTTGAACATATTGGAAATGCCGCCAACATGTTGCTCCCTACACTCGAAACTATCTGTGGCATTGAATTTCATGCCCAAGCAAGCACACAACACTGGAGTTTTCTTGACCTGGATGAAACCCTCATGATGGGAAAAATCTGTCTGCAAACGCAGAATCTGAAATTCCAATTTGTTCTATTATTATGCGGCGCGAGTTCATGCAACGTCTTTCTGCTGTTCTTTATGGCACTCTGGGTTCCTATCTCCGCGACGCTTTTCAGGAGGGCAGTGCTGATGCTGGTGCATGCCTTCCTGTTCCTCGTGCTTAGTTTTTTCCCTCTTTACTTCTTTTCGCTTGTTGGCCTCCACTGCTTTTTCTTGTAAGAATTTTTTCTTTTAATTTGTTCTACTTCAAACAGTAAACATGTCACCGCATACACACAATAAACTGTTGCAATAGCTGGCGTGTTTCTCAGATCTCAACAGTGGGCTGATTGTGCATTTTGAGCACATTGGGACTTTACGTGTAGATGTTGTATATGTAATGACGAAAAAGCACAACCGACTAAAACTAGTCGAATGTGCTAGACAAGGAATTTCAAACTACATTTCATCATAATTGTTAATTTGTGACTTTTACATTGCATCCATTCCATTACTCTCCAATTACTGGCACGCTCATGAGGCCAGGTCTATCTTCGACATTATATCCCAAAATGATCTTGTCGATCTCATCGCAGTGAAATTTGTGAACTTGAAATGCTGCAACACATTACCAACCACTTGGTGGGGACCCAACCAATATGCAAAACCATGAATAACTTGTCCAGCATGGGCCATGCGAATGCGCATGAGAGTCATGTTGCAGCTGCTATATGACCAATGAAAGCTCATGATGCACCCGATACTTATACAAGTGCGCATTGAAAGACGTCTCTTACTGTTTACAAGTACACTCCAAATCCATCAACACGAATACATTTCTCATGTATGCGCGCATTATAAAACTACCTAGTTTTTGGAGCATTCTGCTGCTATTTTGCCATAACACGCAGGTGCAACATCATAGCACCTTGATACCCTTTCGATGAGTGATGTAATGCAAAGTCAACTCGCCTCTCTACGCATTTGTGACTCCACCCTTTGCAATTGCATAACAGCATGCCAAACAACGACGCGCTACTACTCGCATACGAAGCCCGCCGACGGTAAAACTCAGCGAACTCGTCCTCAGTTTCAATGCCCCCAACATCATTAGAATCCTCAGTGATGTCAGCTGATGTAGCTTTGCTAGGAAGCATGTGAGTGGTATTTTAGCGCGGAAATCTTCAGCATGACTAGCGGCATGCGGCATTGCTCCCGGTAGAGAGCGTTTGTGCTGCGATTAAAAAACAAGGCAGCATAGGTGAACATTTTGGGGTTCTCAGCAACCTTCGAAAATGAAACGACTCGTTGAAGAGTATTCACCGACGCTAGTGAGACCTTTGGGACGGATATGTGATTTTCTGACAGGTCTTGCTGGCCTCACCTTGTCGGCAGTTCGGCACGGTCGCATCGTTGACGGGTACCGCTTATTTAGCCACTCCGTCATCCGGCATATCAGCATTTTTCTGCAGCATCTTTTTCTGCGAAACCCTTTACCACGCTTCTCCAAACGCCCCCAGATCCTTCAGCGATTCCATATAAGATACTCAAGCTTGCAAAGAAGGAAATCGGGGCCGCCAGAGTCGCTGCCCTCCGCGCCATTTGAGGCGGGTTGCGACGCCGGGAATTTTCGAGCGAGTTTTTCGCGCCCACGTCCTCGCTGAAAACTTGACACTCCAACTCGCGCCTAGCCGACCAACCGCTACTGACCTAATAGCCAAGGTCCATACTCCCTAGAGCGTGCTCGTGCTTGTTTCGGGGGCGTGAGCTAGCCGTATGGCACAGGTCCTTAGATGGAAGTCAGTCAGTATCACGGTCGACCGGGAAGTGACATACCGAGAATCCCAGCCGACTCCGTGCGGAAAACACCATCACCCGTGTTGTACACAGCTTGCCCTCATATGGCCGCCGAGAGTACCTCGGGGCCCCCTTTTCATCAAAGTGTGTGCGTTTGGGTAGAAAGGCGAGCTCCGACGAAGTGGTGAAGCCGATCCGGAAACCTCTTCATGTTAGAAATCGGGAGACGAACGGTTACGCAGTCAGCGTTATACACTGCAGGGCGCGCGCTTTCGCGCGCGCGGGGGGTGCGGAGCGAGGAGTTCCCCTTAAGGATTCCTTATCCTTGCGGATTCCTCGTAAATACCCTATTTTACCGTGTAATGATCGTACGGTCGAACGAGCTTTCTTTTTGTCGGTATGATTACCCATACAATTTTCAAATTATCGGTAATTATCCGCAAGAAGAAGAACCCCGCTGAGGACCTACTTCGTGCGGATTTTTTTTCAGCCGTAGGATAAAAATCGACGGTAAAATCACTATCCGCAGCATATCTTGCAGATAAGTCAATCCATACTTTATGAATCCGCAACTAACACGTGATCCGCATACTACCACCGTCAGTGGAAGTATCAATCACAGAAGTATAGGTAGTAACAATTAAGTTTATTACTTTATTGCAGATCTTTGCTTACAAGAAGAACCAGATCTTTATCGCAGATCTTTATAGATGGCTGAGAGATAACTCAGACTTTACGAATTTAGAGATATCAGCATAATGAATAAACAATGATTCCCGTACACATCTGCAAAAAATACTCCCGATACTGGTACCAGTACGTGGACAATTCGACATGTATATTCAAATAAAGCGCATATCCGTACAATAACAGCGATAAAAGCCTAAAACCACCGCCAGTTATTTTATACTTTATTTCCGCTTCTCGAAAAACAAATTAACGGAAAACAGCGGCACAGGTAGCGACTGAATTACCGGTCATTTACATTCATGCATATACAGTAAACATCAAATAAAGTCGTTTGGATGAAACCGCTAATACCAAGACTAACCGTGGGTAGCGAATAAATCACAAGCAGTCGCCCAAGTAAAATGTTTTTCTGTTATTGCTCAAACACACCTCGCTACCACAGCCCTAAAACAAAGTATTCTGAGGACACAAAACACAGACCCTCAATCCTAGACCCTACTTGTGTCTTAGGTGTTGCGCGTGGAGGCCGTAAACCAAATGAAGAGGGAAATGAGGACACTTATGAAACAGCCGTCACTCAAGATAATCACCACATTCTATACAACAAGTCGGAGTAATTGAGACAGCGCGTCGACGGATTGTCACTACATGGCATACGCCAACCGTATTAAAGTTGTCATAATCGCAGCATTACTAAACTCGGCGTATACCCCATCACGTAGCCATGACTGTAAACTCCAAATAGTCTCAACAATGACGCTATTCATTTGGTAAAAATACACTGCGAAGGAATAGCGGATATTGGCTTGTGGGGCACTACAACGTTTGGGGGACTCATGCGGTGGCACATGCCTTTCTAATTAGCGTATACGCACCTCCCCTTCACAAAGTCCATGTTGCCGCATGAAACAAAGAAAACAAAACCATAGGGAGCCATGACGAGTATATCTATGCTTCGTGAGCTCTACAGATGTGATTCTCGTAAACTCACTGTTTTTCGCCGTTATATGTGCCTTCCCTTCACGCATGCCCTGCCGCGTGCAATTGAAGGCGTGAAACCACATGTAGCCAAGGGCTACGCTCATGATGCAGCGATCACGGAGGCAAACTATGCCATTGCGGGAGTGCGCTCGCGGCAAGTTCCCGGGGTAAGGGCAAGCATCCCGCTGCCGCTCGGCGTATAACATGGTCCGACACGACTCGGCGTGTGGAAACGGGTATGCGCGGTGATTCGGGGTGTTGACTCAGACGGCGGGCGCGGTTGGATTGGATCGTCTGTTGTTCATAATGGACTTAGCTAAGAAATCCCCGCCATGCAACGAGTGGGCCTCGGATGAATGAGGAGGGCAGTTGGAGTTTTGGGCGCGTCGACTCGGAGTGTTTGTCGGGCTCCACAGGGCGGCGCATGTCATCCATACTCTCGTCGGAGCACCTACACGAATGCCCTGCCGCGTGCATCTTAGGGTGCGAATCCAAAGCTTGTCTAGGGCTGCGGTAATGAAGCAACGATCATGGAGGCAGACTAGGCCATTGCGGGAGTGCGCTCGAGGCAAGGACCCGGGGAGAGGGCACACATCCCGCTACCGCCCGGCGTAAAACATGGTCCGACGCGACACGGCGGGTGGAAACGAGTATGCGCATGGGTTCGGGTTTTAGACTCAGACGGCGGGCGCGTTTGAATTGGATCGACACATGTTTAGAACGGACTTAGCTGAGGCAAGCTCAACATCCATAGATTATGCCTCGCAATGAGGATGGTAGGTGGATCAAGGCCGAGCCCCGACTTCGGATGTTTATCGGACTCCTCAAGGCGGCGCATATACTTAAGAATGTTAAAGATGCCATTTCGGGAGTGCGCTTCCTGCAAGGACCCGGGTATACACTCTTCCCGCCAACGCACGGGGCATGCGCTGGTCCGGCACGACTCGGCGTGTGGAAACGGGTATGCGCGGTGGTTGCGGGTGTAGACTCAGACGGCGGGTGCGGTCGGATTGGATCGGCCGTTGTTTAGAATGTACTTAGCCAAGAAGTGCCCGCCATGCAATGAGCGGGCTCGGAATGAGGAGGGCAGGTGGAGTTTGGACGCGCGTCGACTCGGGATGTTTGTCGGGCTCCGCAAGGCGGCTCTTGCCGTCCGCAGTGGCCATGAGAGCACGTCCCTTGCAAGAATACCCTGCCGCATGCATCTAAGGGTGCGAAACCACAGGTACCCGTGGGATGCGTCATGAAGCTGCGATAACGGAGGCAGGCCAAGCCATTTCGGGAGTGCGCTTGCTGCAAGGACCCGGGTATACACGCTTCCCGCCAACGCACGGCGCATGCGCTGGTCCGGCACGACTCGGCGTGTGGAAACGGGTAAGCGCGGTGGTTGGGGGTGGAGACTCAGACGGCGGGTGCGGTCGGATTGGATCGGCCGTTGTTTAGAATGTACTCAGCCAAGAAATGCCCGCCATGCAATGAGTGGGCCTCGGAATGAGGAGGGCAGGTGGAGTTTGGACGCGCGTCGAGTCTGGGATGTTTGTCGGGCTCCGCAAGGCGGCTCATGCCGTCCGCAGTGGCCATGAGAGCACGTCCCTTGCAAGAATACCCTGCCGCATGCATCTAAGGGTGCGAAAACACAGGTACCCGCGGGATGCGTCGTGAAGCTGCGATAACGGAGGCAGGACAAGCCATTTCGGGAGTGCGCTTCCTGCAAGGACCCGGGTATACACTCTTCCCGCCAACGCACGGGGCATGCGCTGGTCCGGCACGACTCGGCGTGTGGAAACGGGTATGCGCGGTGGTTGGGGGTGTAGACTCAGACGGCGGGTGCGGTCGGATCGGATCGGCCGTTGTTTGGAATGTACTCAGCCAAGAAATGCCCGCCATGCAATGAGCGGGCTCGGAATGAGGAGGGCAGGTGGAGTTTGGACGCGCGTCGACTCGGGATGTTCGTCGGGCTCCGCAAGGCGGCCCATGCCGTCTGCAGTGGCTTCAGAGCACGTCCCTTGCAAGAATACCCTGCCGCATGCATCTAAGGGTGCGAAAACACACGTACCCCTGGGATGCGTCATGAAGCTGCGATAACGGAGGCAGGCCAAGCCATTTCGGGAGTGCGCTTGCTGCAAGGACCCGGGTATACACGCTGCCCGCCAACGCACGGCGCGTGCGCTGGTCCGGCACGACTCGGCGTGTGGAAACGGGTATGCGCGGTGGTTGGGGGTGGAGACTCAGACGGCGGGTACGGTCGGATTGGATCGGCCGTTGTTTAGAATGTACTTAGCCAAGAAGTGCCCGCCATGCAATGAGTGGGCCTCGGAATGAGGAGGGCAGGTGCAGTTTGGACGCTCGTCGAGTCGGGATGTTTGTCGGGCTCCGCAAGGCGGCTCATGCCGTTCGCAGTGGCTTCAGAGCACGTCCCTTGCAAGAATACCCTGCCGCATGCATCTAAGGGTGCGAAACCACAGGTACCCGTGGGATGCGTCATGAAGCTGCGATAACGGAGGCAGGCCAAGCCATTTCGGGAGTGCGCTCGCTGCAAGGACCCGGGTATACACGCTTCCCGCCAACGCACGGCGCATGCGCTGGTCCGGCACGACTCGGCGTGTGGAAACGGGTATGCGCGGTGGTTGGGGGTGGAGACTCAGACGGCGGGTGCGGTCGGATTGGATCGGCCGTTGTTTAGAATGTACTTAGCCAAGAAGTGCCCGCCATGCAATGAGTGGGCCTCGGAATGAGGAGGGCAGGTGGAGTTTGGACGCGCGTCGACTCGGGATGTTTGTCGGGCTCCGCAAGGCGGCTCATGCCGTCCGCAGTGGCTTCAGAGCACGTCCCTTGCAAGAATACCCTGCCGCATGCATCTAAGGGTGCGAAACCACAGGTACCCGTGGGATGCGTCATGAAGCTGCGATAACGGAGGCAGGCCAAGCCATTTCGGGAGTGCGCTTGCTGCAAGGACCCGGGTATACACTCTTCCCGCCAACGCATCGGCCGTTGTTTGGAATGTACTTAGCCAAGAAATGCCCGCCATGCAATGAGCGGGCCTCGGAATGAGGAGGGCAGGTGGAGTTTGGACGCGCGTCGACTCGGGATGTTTGTCGGGCTCCACAGGCGTGTGGAAACGGGTATGCGCGGTGGTTGGGGGTGGAGACTCAGACGGCGGGTGCGGTCGGATTGGATCGGCCGTTGTTTAGAATGTACTTAGCCAAGAAATGCCCGCCATGCAATGAGTGGGCCTCGGAATGAGGAGGGCAGGTGGAGTTTGGACGCGCGTCGAGATTGGGATGTTTGTCGGGCTCCGCAAGGCGGCTCATGCCGTCCGCAGTGGCTTCAAAGCACGTCCCTTGCAAGAATACCCTGCCGCATGCATCTAAGGGTGCGAAACCACAGGTACCCGCGGGATGCGTCATGAAGCTGCGATAACGGAGGCAGGCCAAGCCATTTCGGGAGTGCGCTCGCTGCAAGGACCCGGGTATACACGCTTCCCGCCACCGCATCGGCCGTTGTTTGGAATGTACTTAGCCAAGAAATGCCCGCCATGCAATGAGCGGGCCTCGGAATGAGGAGGGCAGGTGGAGTTTGGACGTGCGTCGACTCGGGATGTTTGTCGGGCTCCACAGGCGTGTGGAAACGGGTATGCGCGGTGGTTGGGGGTGGAGACTCAGACGGCGGGTGCGGTCGGATTGGATCGGCCGTTGTTTAGAATGTACTTAGACAAGAAGTGCCCGCCATGCAATGAGTGGGCCTCGGAATGAGGAGGGCAGGTGGAGTTTGGACGCGCGTCGACTCGGGATGTTTGTCGGGCTCCGCAAGGCGGCTCATGCCGTTCGCAGTGGCTTCAGAGCACGTCCCTTGCAAGAATACCCTGCCGCATGCATCTAAGGGTGCGAAACCACAGGTACCCGTGGGATGCGTCATGAAGCTGCGATAACGGAGGCAGGCCAAGCCATTTCGGGAGTGCGCTTGCTGCAAGGACCCGGGTATACACGCTTCCCGCCAACGCACGGCGCATGCGCTGGTCCGGCACGACTCGGCGTGTGGAAACGGGTATGCGCGGTGGTTGGGGGTGGAGACTCAGACGGCGGGTGCGGTCGGATTGGATCGGCCGTTGTTTAGAATGTACTTAGACAAGAAGTGCCCGCCATGCAATGAGTGGGCCTCGGAATGAGGAGGGCAGGTGGAGTTTGGACGCGCGTCGACTCGGGATGTTTGTCGGGCTCCGCAAGGCGGCTCATGCCGTCCGCAGTGGCTTCAGAGCACGTCCCTTGCAAGAATACCCTGCCGCATGCATCTAAGGGTGCGAAACCACATGTACCCGTGGGATGCGTCATGAAGCTGCGATAACGGAGGCAGGCCAAGCCATTTCGGGAGTGCGCTTGCTGCAAGGACCCGGGTATACACGCTTCCCGCCAACGCACGGCGCATGCGCTGGTCCGGCACGACTCGGCGTGTGGAAACGGGTATGCGCGGTGGTTGGGGGTGTAGACTCAGACGGCGGGTGCGGTCGGATTGGATCGGCCGTTGTTTAGAATGTACTCAGCCAAGAAATGCCCGCCATGCAATGAGCGGGCTCGGAATGAGGAGGGCAGGTGGAGTTTGGACGCGCGTCGAGTCTGGGATGTTTGTCGGGCTCCGCAAGGCGGCTCATGCCGTCCGCAGTGGCTTCAGAGCACGTCCCTTGCAAGAATACCCTGCCGCATGCATCTAAGGGTGCGAAAACACAGGTACCCGCGGGATGCGTCATGAAGCTGCGATAACGGAGGCAGGCCAAGCCATTTCGGGAGTGCGCTCGCTGCAAGGACCCGGGTATACACGCTTCCCGCCAACGCACGGCGCATGCGCTGGTCCGGCACGACTCGGCGTGTGGAAACGGGTATGCGCGGTGGTTGGGGGTGGAGACTCAGACGGCGGGTGCGGTCGGATTGGATCGGCCGTTGTTTCGAATGTACTTAGCCAAGAAATGCCCGCCATGCAATGAGTGGGCCTCGGAATGAGGAGGGCAGGTGGAGTTTGGACGCGCGTCGAGTCTGGGATGTTTGTCGGGCTCCGCAAGGCGGCTCATGCCGTTCGCAGTGGCTTCAGAGCACGTCCCTTGCAAGAATACCCTGCCGCATGCATCTAAGGGTGCGAAACCACAGGTACCCGTGGGATGCGTCATGAAGCTGCGATAACGGAGGCAGGCCAAGCCATTTCGGGAGTGCGCTTGCTGCAAGGACCCGGGTATACACGCTTCCCGCCAACGCACGGCGCATGCGCTGGTCCGGCACGACTCGGCGTGTGGAAACGGGTATGCGCGGTGGTTGGGGGTGGAGACTCAGACGGCGGGTGCGGTCGGATTGGATCGGCCGTTGTTTAGAATGTACTTAGACAAGAAGTGCCCGCCATGCAATGAGTGGGCCTCGGAATGAGGAGGGCAGGTGGAGTTTGGACGCGCGTCGACTCGGGATGTTTGTCGGGCTCCGCAAGGCGGCTCATGCCGTCCGCAGTGGCTTCAGAGCACGTCCCTTGCAAGAATACCCTGCCGCATGCATCTAAGGGTGCGAAACCACAGGTACCCGTGGGATGCGTCATGAAGCTGCGATAACGGAGGCAGGCCAAGCCATTTCGGGAGTGCGCTTGCTGCAAGGACCCGGGTATACACGCTTCCCGCCAACGCACGGCGCATGCGCTGGTCCGGCACGACTCGGCGTGTGGAAACGGGTATGCGCGGTGGTTGGGGGTGTAGACTCAGACGGCGGGTGCGGTCGGATTGGATCGGCCGTTGTTTAGAATGTACTCAGCCAAGAAATGCCCGCCATGCAATGAGTGGGCCTCGGAATGAGGAGGGCAGGTGGAGTTTGGACGCGCGTCGAGTCTGGGATGTTTGTCGGGCTCCGCAAGGCGGCTCATGCCGTCCGCAGTGGCTTCAGAGCACGTCCCTTGCAAGAATACCCTGCCGCATGCATCTAAGGGTGCGAAAACACAGGTACCCGCGGGATGCGTCATGAAGCTGCGATAACGGAGGCAGGCCAAGCCATTTCGGGAGTGCGCTCGCTGCAAGGACCCGGGTATACACGCTTCCCGCCAACGCACGGCGCATGCGCTGGTCCGGCACGACTCGGCGTGTGGAAACGGGTATGCGCGGTGGTTGGGGGTGTAGACTCAGACGGCGGGTACGGTCGGATTGGATCGGCCGTTGTTTAGAATGTACTTAGCCAAGAAATGCCCGCCATGCAATGAGGGGTCCTCGGAATGAGGAGGGCAGGTGGAGTTTGGACGCTCGTCGAGTCGGGATGTTTGTCGGGCTCCGCAAGGCGGCTCATGCCGTCCGCAGTGGCTTCAGAGCACGTCCCTTGCAAGAATACCCTGCCGCATGCATCTAAGGGTGCGAAAGCACAGGTACCCGCGGGATGCGTCATGAAGCTGCGATAACGGAGGCAGGCCAAGCCATTTCGGGAGTGCGCTTGCTGCAAGGACCCGGGTATACACGCTTCCCGCCAACGCACGGGGCATGCGCTGGTCCGGCACGACTCGGCGTGTGGAAACGGGTATGCGCGGTGGTTGGGGGTGTAGACTCAGACGGCGGGTGCGGTCGGATCGGATCGGCCGTTGTTTAGAATGTACTTAGCCAAGAAATGCCCGCCATGCAATGAGCGGGCTCGGAATGAGGAGGGCAGGTGGAGTTTGGACGCGCGTCGAGTCTGGGATGTTTGTCGGGCTCCGCAAGGCGGCTCTTGCCGTCCGTAGTGGCTTCAGAGCACGTCCCTTGCAAGAATACCCTGCCGCATGCATCTAAGGGTGCGAAACCACAGGTACCCGTGGGATGCGTCATGAAGCTGCGATAACGGAGGCAGGCCAAGCCATTTCGGGAGTGCGCTTCCTGCAAGGACCCGGGTATACACGCTTCCCGCCAACGCACGGCGCATGCGCTGGTCCGGCACGACTCGGCGTGTGGAAACGGGTATGCGCGGTGGTTGGGGGTGGAGACTCAGACGGCGGGTGCGGTCGGATCGGATCGGCCGTTGTTTAGAATGTACTCAGCCAAGAAATGCCCGCCATGCAATGAGTGGGCCTCGGAATGAGGAGGGCAGGTGGAGTTTGGACGCGCGTCGAGTCTGGGATGTTTGTCGGGCTCCGCAAGGCGGCTCATGCCGTTCGCAGTGGCTTCAGAGCACGTCCCTTGCAAGAATACCCTGCCGCATGCATCTAAGGGTGCGAAAACACAGGTACCCGCGGGATGCGTCGTGAAGCTGCGATAACGGAGGCAGGACAAGCCATTTCGGGAGTGCGCTTCCTGCAAGGACCCGGGTATACACTCTTCCCGCCAACGCACGGCGCATGCGCTGGTCCGGCACGACTCGGCGTGTGGAAACGGGTATGCGCGGTGGTTGGGGGTGTAGACTCAGACGGCGGGTGCGGTCGGATCGGATCGGCCGTTGTTTGGAATGTACTCAGCCAAGAAATGCCCGCCATGCAATGAGCGGGCTCGGAATGAGGAGGGCAGGTGGAGTTTGGACGCGCGTCGACTCGGGATGTTTGTCGGGCTCCGCAAGGCGGCCCATGCCGTCTGCAGTGGCTTCAGAGCACGTCCCTTGCAAGAATACCCTGCCGCATGCATCTAAGGGGGCGAAAGCACAGGTACCCGCGGGATGCGTCATGAAGCTGCGATAACGGAGGCAGGCCAAGCCATTTCGGGAGTGCGCTTGCTGCAAGGACCCGGGTATACACGCTTCCCGCCAACGCACGGCGCATGCGCTTGTCCGGCACGACTCGGCGTGTGGAAACGGGTATGCGCGGTGGTTGGGGGTGTAGACTCAGACGGCGGGTGCGGTCGGATCGGATCGGCCGTTGTTTAGAATGTACTTAGCCAAGAAATGCCCGCCATGCAATGAGCGGGCCTCGGAATGAGGAGGGCAGGTGGAGTTTGGACGCGCGTCGACTCGGGATGTTTGTCGGGCTCCGCAAGGCGGCTCTTGCCGTCCGCAGTGGCTTCAGAGCACGTCCCTTGCAAGAATACCCTGCCGCATGCATCTAAGGGTGCGAAAGCACAGGTACCCCTGGGATGCGTCATGAAGCTGCGATAACGGAGGCAGGCCAAGCCATTTCGGGAGTGCGCTTGCTGCAAGGACCCGGGTATACACGCTTCCCGCCAACGCACGGCGCATGCGCTGGTCCGGCACGACTCGGCGTGTGGAAACGGGTAAGCGCGGTGGTTGGGGGTGGAGACTCAGACGGCGGGTGCGGTCGGATTGGTTCGGCCGTTGTTTAGAATGTACTCAGCCAAGAAATGCCCGCCATGCAATGAGTGGGCCTCGGAATGAGGAGGGCAGGTGGAGTTTGGACGCGCGTCGAGTCTGGGATGTTTGTCGGGCTCCGCAAGGCGGCTCATGCCGTTCGCAGTGGCTTCAGAGCACGTCCCTTGCAAGAATACCCTGCCGCATGCATCCAAGGGTGCGAAAACACAGGTACCCGCGGGATGCGTCGTGAAGCTGCGATAACGGAGGCAGGACAAGCCATTTCGGGAGTGCGCTTGCTGCAAGGACCCGGGTATACACGCTTCCCGCCAACGCACGGGGCATGCGCTGGTCCGGCACGACTCGGCGTGTGGAAACGGGTATGCGCGGTGGTTGGGGGTGGAGACTCAGACGGCGGGTGCGGTCGGATTGGATCGGCCGTTGTTTAGAATGTACTTAGCCAAGAAGTGCCCGCCATGCAATGAGCGGGCCTCGGAATGAGGAGGGCAGGTGGAGTTTGGACGCGCGTCGACTCGGGATGTTTGTCGGGCTCCGCAAGGCGGCTCATGCCGTCCGCAGTGGCTTCAGAGCACGTCCCTTGCCAGAATACCCTGCCGCATGCATCTAAGGGTGCGAAACCACAGGTACCCGTGGGATGCGTCATGAAGCTGCGATAACGGAGGCAGGCCAAGCCATTTCGGGAGTGCGCTTGCTGCAAGGACCCGGGTATACACGCTTCCCGCCAACGCACGGCGCATGCGCTGGTCCGGCACGACTCGGCGTGTGGAAACGGGTAAGCGCGGTGGTTGGGGGTGGAGACTCAGACGGCGGGTGCGGTCGGATTGGATCGGCCGTTGTTTAGAATGTACTCAGCCAAGAAATGCCCGCCATGCAATGAGTGGGCCTCGGAATGAGGAGGGCAGGTGGAGTTTGGACGCGCGTCGAGTCTGGGATGTTTGTCGGGCTCCGCAAGGCGGCTCATGCCGTTCGCAGTGGCTTCAGAGCACGTCCCTTGCAAGAATACCCTGCCGCATGCATCTAAGGGTGCGAAAACACAGGTACCCGCGGGATGCGTCGTGAAGCTGCGATAACGGAGGCAGGACAAGCCATTTCGGGAGTGCGCTTGTGTCACTATACCTCGCAATTGAACTATGGAAATGCACAAATGAAAATAGTCGCTACCACACGCACACATTTGATATAATAAACAATTTCTTAAAAGAAAAAGAAGCGGAGGCAACCAAGCAAAAAGAAGAAAGGAGGAAAAAACCTAAGCCCGAGGAACGGGAAGGCATGCCACAGCGTCAGCACTGACATATAAACATAGCCATGGGATACGACTATCAGCAAGGAACAAACTGTCGGGGTGACGATGTGGGGTTAGCAAAGGTCAATCAAATGGCCTCAGCATATTGCTGCAATCCTATTCCACGTCGTTGGAAAGAAAAGCGCGCTGGTCGATAGAGTGGGCATGGTCAATACTGGGACATCGCATTGGGCCAGTCAGGATAGGCATGTCATCGTGGTAAGTGCAATGTCAAAATGTCACAAATATGTGTAACGGTCGATATTGTTAGTGCCGCGGAAAATTACAACGCCACTTGGAAAACTCAGCGCGGATGGTGTAGCACGGGTGCTGCCTGGAAAACAATGGACGCAGGGGGAAGGGGGGGGGGGGGGGTCCGCGACCGCAGTCTCCCCCTCTAGGGGCACTATCATCCCGGTTCAGCGTGCGGCTGGTGTGTTGGTGCAGATAGCCAGTCGCGGAACACGAGCACGAGATTTTTGTCGCCTGCTATTTTATTTGGGTCCCTCATGAGACCAGGCATGGTGGGATACTTTTTGGGGTCCTGTGGTTCTTGTTGCTTTCGCCGTTTTCCAGTTGCTGGTTGTCGCGTCAGACGATCAATTTTCTCGACGACATAGCATTCGGTGACATTCTCTGCATGGGCCGCTCCTTTCACGGCTTCCCTGACTTTGTCCCAGCACAGCATGCGCTTGTACTCCGTGGACTGCTTGCCAAAATGCGCTGTTGTAGGAGCTTCTGCGCTGGTCATATGCGCCCACACGCTCTTGAAGCTGCCAATCGCGCGCCATTCTGGTAAAAACGGGGTGTCAATCTCCGGTGTGACCTTTTCGCCTGCTGTCATAGCGAATGCATGCGCGGCGTTGCCTGACCCAGCCACAATGCAATTCCCAACAGGTTCCTGCTGAGAATGTCCATGGAGCACGTCATGATGCCCGGCAGCCACCATGTGGCCCGTGTCTCCTGGTAACATAGTAGCGACGGGAATCGATTGACTAGTCGGTGACAACGCCTCACCGGGGAAAGCCCCCGACCCAACTTCCATGTTGGTCCGGGGACATATGGAGTCCGCTGCTTCGGTGGTGGATGCGTAGATATCGCCAGCAGATAGCGATGGTCTCAGATCAGGCCTTTCCGCCGAATGAAGTGGTATGCCAGTGGCAATATGGGTGAAGATGCTGCTGGCAGTACGCGTCAACTGCGTCGAGTCGTGGGCGTAGCCTGAATAAATACAAATGGGCGTCTTCATCATATCTTGTTTATCAGGATTACATAAGGGGGGGGGGGGGGGAGTTCCTTCCTTACCCGAGGATGTAGCTGGAGGAGCGTTTCTGATGACCGCTGGCGCGTGACATTGCTGCTTTCCAGGCGCCAGTGGGGAGTCTTGGCTCGCCGCACAGAAGATATTTGCGGCAGATGGAGCACATACTCCAGTCGCATCACCGGCTTTACCTCGCGTTAAGGACACGAAATGACGGATATCCCGACTACCTGTAATACGCAAGAGGTGTTTCGTTTATGACAAGCAACGGAGCCATATACATTTCGTAGTATTCATAGCAACATCATACGCAGCTGAGTGCCCACCAGATGGAAGCCCCCCCAAACAATGCGATTCGCTGACTCCTGTTTCAGTCAAGCGCGAGCTTTTGCAGATGCCACCCACGTCGCTTCGTGATTCACCGCTTCCATGATCATCGTTTCTGTCAGCGTAGCTGGCACCGTTCTGAATCACAGGGGGGGGGGGAGAGGAAGGACGGAGGGCGTTGTCGGAATCAAGCGATGACGCTGCCACCGCCCTCGGGATCGTGAAAGGCACGCTCATTTCCCCTGCAGATTTGGGCATTACACAAATAAGAATAGTACCGACAGTGACATTTTCAAGCTTGTCCCAACGATAGGGTAACCCACCTTGTGGAGGATGCGGCGCAGGACCAATTTGCATGAGGTCCAACAGGTGCCGATACGGGTACCGCGCGTGAAAGTGCGTTGGCTTCGGGAATAGACTTAGGTACCGACGGTACATGCTACCGTCCATGTCTTCATTTTCGTCTACCTGCAACATAACATAATCGAAACATGTATCGTAGACATATTAAACTAATCGTGCACGTGGAATTTGCAACACCATCCCCCCCCCCCCTCCCCCCCAAAGGAACGCACCCGAAAGGCACCAAAGCGTGGGAGTGGCGCCTGTCTCAGCTTCTTTGCTGTAGCATCCCTGTCCTTTTTGGTTGAACGTTCGGGGGTCTTTATGCCTTGCGCAACTGCGTACTTGGCCCTGGCTTGGGCAACCTCCTTGGCTCTTTGCTTGGCCAAAGCGAACTTGTCCTCCAGCACGTAGCTCTTGGCGACGAGATTGACAAAGCCTGGGGACGCGTCGATATTTTTCAGGAGCTCCTCCTTCTCCTTGGGCAGTGAGCATCTGAACACCTTGTTCTCATCCTTGTTAAGATGGTCCCAGTATCCCGAAGTCATCTGTCTCTCATAAAGATCCTTCATGTCTCTACGTAACAACAAATGTGAAAAAATGTTAGCCTACCGTAAAACACTCGTATACAACATAAACTATAGCAATATCGGATAAAACTACAGGTAAAAAATGGTTTATTCAACAAATCGCCGTCTTAGTGACAAGCTCAAGGCGAAAATATGCGATGCTAATCAGCGAATGGGGGGGGGGGGGGGGGGGGGCGAGGTTCGGGCGATATATTTTATTGGGAAAGTAGCCATAAACAGTAATCTAGATGGCGGAATACCATCTCAATAATTTTCCTTTACGAAATTAGCAAACATGATGGGTGACAATCTAGTCCAAAAATTCCTCTGGAGAGCGGTTTGTAGGTCCCAAAATAACCTACATGATGGGTACGCACCTGAACTCCTGGTGCGTCATCAGGAGCCTGTGAACAGGGTATTCCGATATGATAGCAACCAAAACCAGGGAGGCCTGGGCACAATCAAGACAATTCGTTCGTCAAATATCCAGCTATTATTCCACTCTTAGGGCCAGAATGAGGAATGGCAGACCTGCACAAGATTGACCACAATCCATCGGAGTGCTTGTGGAGTGCTCTGGTGCGAGGGCTCAGCGCTGCCGCCCATTGAAGCGACACGCTTCAGAAAGGAAATCAGAGCACACACGATTTTAGTTCCGACACTCGTGAAAACGATATGTGACTAGAACACGAACATGAATTAACATTTAATACATAGTATTGTTGTCGAATATCGCACCTCCTCCAACTCGATCAACCAAGGGGCAATCTTACGAATAAGACTTTCCGGAACATCCTGACAGAGTCTCGGGTCGAACGCCTGCGACAAATCTTTCTGTTCCACGCCTGGCCAACCCCCGATGGCAAGCAAGCTCAGTGGGTCATTTGGCTCGAGGTAGTTCAGGTCCAAGATATCTCTCTCCCATCCAAGGAGGGACTTAATCAACTGCAATCGAACGTTTAAAATTCCAAGTCAGCCAGCTGCACAATGACAATGATTTGGAATGTTGTGCTACTTCATGTTCAAAAGTGTGTTGGAAGCACGACGCAATCCGTTTTGTTTTGGGTTTGGGGGTATGTCTTAATGACACCCACTTTCTCGCTTTTGCGTGTGTGTCTACAACATTGGCCAGATTGTGATATAATTTATACTACATACGAAAAACATCATTCCGGGTCGATATATCGTGTCCGGGCGACACGAGCAAACAAATTCATAATAGAGTACATAGCTTGAAGGCATTCGCGCCCCTGTTTGGGTGTGTGGGGTGCAGAGTCGCAAGCATATTCAAATAGCAGTGTTTCTTCGCACGCCTGTGCGTGTGTGTGTGTGTGTGTGTGTGTGTGTGTTTGTGTGTGTGCGCGTCCTTAGTTGGGGGAGTGGGGCAACAAGTTTGGAAGATAAGTGGTGCGTGACTCACGTCATGTTGGACGCCTTGTTGCACCATCGAGTTCGGAGCCATGCCGTGCCACAAATGGCATATGGCAGATGGGAAGAACCCGAATATGTCCTTCAACAAGTGTTCGGTGAAGTTGTATTCTTGGGTGTACGACATGATGTCGCTCAGAAAACCTTATATCAACCACGACAAATTAAACAAACAAGGATCTTGAGTCACGGCTCACAATTTTCGTCCGGGCTTACAAGACTGGACTAAGCGAAATGAAATATCATCAGCAATGTCATGGCCTAGTTGGAACAAGATCTCACCGGGAAATATGGCCGCGGACTGCCATTCTTCCTTGTTTCGCGGATCAGGGAAGCAATGCCCGTAAATGGTGAACTTCTCAATGAGGTAGGCCCCAAGCGCTCTTATTGGACACCTCAAAGGATCGTACGCAGCTGTCATAACGGCAAAAGAAGTCTTGCCGATGCCTTGTGTCTTTGACGCCCTTAAGGGAAAGCTCATACTCATCACAGGGCACGGGCCTGCGATTTTAACAATGGAGCGTAAGCAATGAGCGACAACGCGAACTCGCAGTACTTAAACCCATTTTCTGTTAGTTGTTCAGTTCTCAAACGGCAATACATGAGATACATCAACTCTTATGCAATACATGAGATACACCTAAAATTATCTCGTCGGCTGAAGCTTACATCGCACTCACAGTAACATGTGCATACACGCAATCTAACGAACACGTGATAATTAATAAAACGTTCAAAAACTCGCTGGAGCATGCTATGTCGTGTTTGCGTGTTTAGTGTCAGAACTAAAATGCATCCAAGGGTGTCTACAACGATCGACGACAGATGGTAAAGAGGTAATCAATTTTCAACATTCATTCAGGATCGCTATTTTCATATAGTCGCAAGTTAGGTCTCGATTCATGGCATCCCGATCTTGACTAGCTCCTCGATCTATTGTACAATATAGGAAGGCATGTTTTATAGGTTAGTTACCGCAACGTACCATGCGATGCAATCCCGACTTGTCCTTTATATATGGTGGTTTTTTTTGACACCAAATTGTCTAAGACAGGGTATTCCGAACCCAACTAATTGTAATTAGGTATTTACATAACCATGATAGCTTGTATGGGGGAGGGGGGGGGGGGGGGGGGGGGGGGGTATACCTACGGCAGGCAATAATTTCGGTAGCATCAAGTCGCTCCACCTTATCTGAGAGGTCTGGTTGGACCTTCCAGCAGTGGCAAAGCTGACCAGAAACTTTGCCATCATTTCCGTGTTCATTTGGCAGTCCTTGGTCTCCCTCCCGGTCTTCCCTTCCGCATCGGCTCCGATCATCAGATGCATCAGTAGTGTATCCATTTGCGCCATGGTTAGGTACTTCGAAGACGTGTGGGCCTAATTTCGTGCCGACAAGCGTGGCGAACATACTCGTGTTAGCATAGAATAGCACCAGTCGAACATGTACGACTTTTAGTTGTCCTAAAACACCAATGTGGTTGAATTTTAAATTCACAATATCCAATTAGGACGACCATATCACAAGGTGGCTAGTCGGCGACGTCAGTCTACCTGTGGGTCGACACCGTCTAGACGCTGCCTCCTCTTCTCATGCATCTCCTTCTTAATGTTAGCCAGAGCGATGGCGAAATGCTGGTGGTCCTGCAATCGTTGAGGCTATTACACGTATATTTGTTTTTGGTGTTGGGGGGGGAGGGGGGGTGGGGGGAGGGTTCACATTTTGTCAGTTGGCAATATGCCGAAAATGATAGTCCTGTTAAATTTTGTGTAATTTGTAAGATAAGGGAATTGATCGTACATAGACATGGATAACTCTGCAATATTTTAGTGCACACACTCCTAATTCCTAAATCTTACGAGTTTGTTGCGCTCGATGTTTTCCAAAACGCCCCTGTCTTTTTTGTAGCGTCGCTGCATAGACGTGACGGCGGACTTTACCATGTGACTTGTTGTCTGTCCAGCAAGCGACGCAGCATGGTCACGGGACCATATCAATCAACGCGTACGTGCGACGTAATACTTAAACAACAAACGAGTTTCTGCACTTTTACAGAATTTATGTCAGCACGAACAAAAAAATTCTAAAATGGATTTGTCGTTGGGATGGGTGTCTCACGTCAGAGTCTGCATTCTTTTTGATAGTGGTCGGAGCCCCTTTCATGCCATCAGCCATCCACCTGAACATACATACCGATAGGGATATACCAATGGATTACTCCACGAATTTGGCGATCGGCGATTATTGCGTACATTTCGTAATTACTATAATAATCACAGTGAGAGAAATATCATGTCGGGTGCACTCACAGCATGAAATTCGTTGCAAAATTCAGGCCTGCTTCGGATGCAATCGACCTTGGCTTCTTCCCATCATCCGTCCAGGGCTGAGCACGCTTCTTGCCTTGCTGATCATATAGACTACGATTTTGGGGTTTGGGGGGGGGGGGGGGGGGGGTTCAGCGGGAAGTATAAAAATGACGTCCGGTTAACAAAGTATAAGCCCAGACATGTCGTACCAAAAGTGCCACCACTTCCTATGCGCAGTTCCATGCTTCCGCTGCGTGTTCGGATTCGCCAAGGACTCGCTCGTGTCCCATAAGTGGCCCCAAAGCTCTTGTCCGTCTAAGAAGTAGTCCGCTGCTAACAGCAAAATATATTTTCCGAAAAATATCAGGTAGGTGCAAAGAGAGGGGAGGTCTTCCAGACACTTGGTTTAAGCGACCAAGAGCCCAATAAACCAAAGGGAGTAAAATTGAAGGAAATTGAAAGCTATGATTTCAACCGATGGCATGTCAGGGAAACTCTTTGGCAGTTAAACAACATAACGAACAAATCTGAGCTAAATAGCAAATACGATTAGCTAAACGCTCAATTGGGTTGCCGGGCTTGCGTGACTTTGAATGAGACTTCACGGTTGCCAACGCGTGGTGTGCTCTTGCAGCTGCGCCAAGTCGCACCTTCAGTTGAATCGGAAGCAGGTTTTTTGGCATCGAGTGTTTCGGTGGAATCCATAAAAAAACTTGCGACTGTTCGTTTAGTAGAGTAGAGTACTGCCGTATAGCGTGGGTGGCATGGCGCTACGGACTAGCGATTTGTAAGGAGCTGAGTGGATGATATTGCTCACAATAGCGTGGGAACAACTAGAACCGATACATGCGGTAGGCGAAAATGGCAGAGACAAAATGCACGAGGCTGCTCGACTGCTATCGCTCCTTGGCCGTTAGGAGTTATGTGACACTGCAAGGTGAGAGCACTGTGATCCTTGTCGGCGGCGGCTTCTCTGCATCAGACCAAAAATAGCGAGATAGAGATAATGGTGATAAAAACTCGTACTCGTACCTAAGGCGCCTGAAACTGATATGTAAGTACAGGTACCCGATAATTTGAGGCTTTCACATTGGCCGGTAATATGGGGGTGGCATCTTGCAAAAATGCAGTATATTGGCAGTAAATCCTGAATGATCCAAAAATGACTTTTAATTTAACTGCACTTTATCGGGAAACGCCATCTATATTAGTCCCCGTGCGTGTGGCTGGAGTTCTGTGATATTACTGTAAATAAATAATTAATCTGATTCAGTACTTTTGAATAATACCGCTAACTCCCGATCGCGTTATGAGTACGGGTACTAAGGACATCCGTTGTTGAGCAGGATTAATCGACGGACAGGAGTTATCCGCAAAAACTGCATCGCGCGACACGTGCTAGGGTTTCGGATACAGTTTAGACCGTCGATGAGTTAAACATTGTTTACACATAAATTCGAATGCGTGATCGCTAGTTAATTCATACATATAATATGATATGATGAATGTGTCAATCCTCGGGTAAATGAATGCTTGGGAGAGCACAAGAGTCACGACGGCACGCACGCTTGGTAGTGCGTGAGTGTACTGTCGGGGTCCTTGCCGTCTGCCGTCACAACGATGGGTGGTGCGGTGGCGGGGTGCTCTTCCTTTAGATGGAATCGCAGTTCTTCCATAGTCGCCTGCTTTGCGTCCAATGCGGTAGCGGTGAAGTTGCACTCGCACGGGTACTCCGCGTTGTCGAAAAGTAGAATGAATGGCCGTTCGAAAGCGATGGCGAATACCCTAAGGGTGGAATAGAGCATCCACGAGCTTACGGGGAGGATGGTGCCGGGAGAGGGCGGTTCCTCATCGAGAGTGGGCCGTAGCATATTTTGAATCTCGTCGTCTAGGTCGGTAGTGCCTTCGAGGAACAAGAACTCCTTGGAGTAAAGCTGCCTGACGTCGCTGCTGTGGAGGAGCTGCGTGGCCGCGAGAGTCCGGAGCTGGTTCAACAAGTCCCACGTGTGTCGGTGGTGGGAAATGGACAAGCCGAACGTTGGAGGTGGTATGATGCCCATGGCGACGGCCACCGCTGTGAAGCCGCACGACCCGTCCGCCGGGACGTCTACAATTCGTAGGGCGTTGTCTTGGAGAAAGGCGTCGCGTCCCCGTAGCGTTGGAGACGGGGT
Source organism: Tetraselmis chui (assembly GCA_026401115.1). Lineage (NCBI taxonomy): Eukaryota > Viridiplantae > Chlorophyta > Chlorodendrophyceae > Chlorodendrales > Chlorodendraceae > Tetraselmis > Tetraselmis chui. The sequence continues at coordinate 94,820 of JAPMLY010000506.1, forward strand.
CGGCGAGCATGCTATAGGCGGCGGCGTCGGAAGGCGTCGGACCACTCGGGTGGTAGATGTCGATGTTGGCTGGGCCCGGCGTTTGCGTGGTCGTGACGGCGGAGATGGCGGCCGATGGCGGCCGTGCGCGTCGTTGGCGATGTGAGGAGCCTCCGGCAGGGAAAGGCGATATTGTAGCCCATCGTCGTATGTTGGCGGATTGTCGTTGTGAAGGCTCCGCAGAAGCGCGTCGGCGAGCGCGACCGGGGCGGTGGCATGTGTGTCGGCTGCGAGGCGCTGGAGGGTGGCGGTGTACTCGGCACGGAACATGCGGTCCGTTGCGGTCACGTCTGCGTCGGGCTGCCAAGCTCTGCGCAGGCGTTCTTTTGCTTTTTCCCGCGCGGCTTTGTCAGCGCCGCGGGGCCAAAGGGGCAGCAAGAGGGTCAAGGCGTCGAAGGTGCGAAGGCGGCTCATAGCGACGATCACGCTCGAAAGGTTTTTGGCGCTGGCGTTCGGCGGGCGTAAGTCTAGCACGTACGTCTTGTCTCGCGAGAAAGTTGCGCCTTGCGCGAAGAAGTCCGTGAAGGCGATGTCCGGAATCATGCTGAAGCCGACGCGCTCGATTTGGATGCTCTTGACAATGGACCCGCTCTCAAGGCGGAAAGCGGTCGGGAAGCGCAGCGTGAAGTACACGGTTGTGGGCAGGACTGCAACATGGCCGTCCGGAAGGTCGTGACAAACGCGGTGCAGAGGGATGCCGAAAGTGTGCGGACGCACCACCATGGCACGCGGCATGCCTCCGAGGGTAACAACCGGAGCTTCCGGCGATGGGTGTCGCGCGGTCCCGTCATCCAGCAAGAGAGCGATTGCGGTGGCGCTACTGTTGTTGGAATAGAAGCAGTCTATGTTTACGCTATGCCGGAATGTGTACGGCATGCCGTTGTAGAAGTACATAACGCTCGGAACGTCTCCCGTCTTGTTGTGTGTCAGGCGGCCGAGGAGGGCGCGGAGGCAGCGATCGGTGACCGGCGTCCAAGCGTCGTCGCGGCCAATGCGTATCCTGTCTTTGGCGCTCCATCGGATGAGTTGCTGTTGATCTTCTGCGGCGCGACGCGGAAGCAAGGCGTGGACAATAGCGTCGCCCACAGAATCCCGCCGAACAGAGAGTGGGAGGTGTCCGGCGTGCGGCCGCAGTCTCGCATGGTTAAAAAGAGTTGTTGCTTAATTGCCGCGAAATGCTTGCCGTCATGGAGAGCACCTCGTCCACGATGAGCAGACGGATGTCTTTCCATGTCTCTTGAAGATCAACTTCGCTCGCGTCCCCCGCATCGGCGTGTCGTTTTCCCACCTCAATTGAAAAGGTCGCTCGATGTGTCGAATACCATGTTAGCGGTGGTTGCTCCGATGTCGCCCATGAGGTTGATGACCGCTCGATGGGTGTAGGCGGTGACGGCGATCCATCGCGCGACCCCGTGCTGGTGCGCGAACCACACGATGGCGATGACCGCCGCGCTCTTCCGGTCCAGGCGGCCCGATCTGTTTCATCGCAGGGAGGGCACCGCGGATATGCTGCCCCCGTTGCTCAAGAGGTCCAACATGTATTGGCATCCGAGATGGAGGGTTAGGTGTTGCTCCTTCGCGACGTGAAACAGTTCTGCCAGTTTCTTTTATGCTGGGCTTGTGCGGAAGCATGTCCCATGTTGGGCGGCTCGAAGAAGTGGGTGCCGAGGCGCCCGCGACCGGGGTGAATGGCCGCGGCTCAACGCTGACAAAAGTGGTGGAGGCGCGGCCCGAGGCATCGGCCCCATCCCCCCCGACGCCGGCTGTGTTGTCGGCTTCACCTTGTCGTTCGTTCGGATGCCTACTATAGCATCTATATATGTTTTTATTCGTAAGTTTAACGTTTGATCTCGTGTTCGGATGCCGCGTCGGAATTTTTTGATATGAAGTTATCCCTAGAGGCGGGGAACGTGATGTATGTCGATGCGTTATATAGAGGGGAGGGGGAGAGGCAGAGGGACATGGAGACGGGGAGGGAGGAGAGAAAAGAAAGTAAAGGGGTGTGAGGGAGAGAGAGAGAGAGAGAGAGAGAGAGAGAGAGAGAGAGAGAGAGAGAGAGAGAGAGAGAGAGAGATAGAGAGAGAGAGAGAGAGAGAGAGAGAGAGAGATAGAGAGAGAGAGAGAGAGAGAGAGAGAGAGAGAGAGAGAGAGAGAGAGAGAGAGAGAGAAGAGAGAGAAAGAGAGAGAGAAAGAGAGAGGAGAGAGAAGAAGAGAAAGAGAGAGGGGGAGAGAGAAAGACAAAGAGAGAGAGAGAGAGAGTTTTGTTCCGTATTATTATTTGTTCATAAGTTAGTTATGTAAGTAAGTACTCTAATATGATACATTTTACTGTATATGGAAAATATGGTCCACCTCTCCAGACTACAGAGAGAGAGAGAGAGAGAGAGAAGAGAGAGAGAGAGAGAGAGAGAGAGAGAGAGAGAGAGAGAGAGAGAGAGAGAGAGAGAGAGGAGAGAGAGAGAGAGAGAGAGAGAGAGAAGAGGAGAGAGAGAGAGAGAGAGAGAGAGCGAGAGAGAGAGAGAGAGAGAGAGAGAGATGAGAGCGAGAGAGAGAGAGATAATGAGTAGAGAGAGAGAGAGAGAGAGAGACGAGAGGAGAGAGAGAGAGAGGAAGAGAGAGAGAGAGAGAGAGAGAGAGAGAGAGAGAGGGGGGGGAGAAGAGGGGGAGAGGAAGAGCGAGAGAGAGAGGAGAGACGCGACGCCTTTCTCCCAGGACAACGCCCTACGAATTGTAGACGTCCCGGCGGACGGGTCGTGCGGCTTCACAACGGTGGCCGTCGCCATGGGCATCATACCACCTCCAACGTTCGGCTGGTCCATTTCCCACAACCGACAATGGCTGTACGTTTGGTACGTTTGTACGTTTAGAGGAAGCGAGAGAGAGAGAGAGAGAGAGAGAGTTTTTTTTCCGTATTATTATTTGTTCATAAGTTAGTTATGTAAGTAAGTACTTTAATATGATGCAGTTTACTGTATATGGCTCATTCTACATAAATTTGAAATATCAATCGGCTTTTTAATTATATCAAAGCCAACACGTTTCTTATCCCTGAAAATGCTGAAAAACGTTCCGAACAACGCAAAATATCTTTACGAAGATACGACGACATGTGCACGAAGTTTTCTGCCGGTACGTTTTGGTACGTTTGGTACGTTTTGGTATGTAATGGTACGTAATGGTACGTACTGGTACGTAATGGTACGTAATGGTACGTCGGGATGCCGCGTCGGATTTTCTGATATGAAGCTATCCCTAGAGAGGGAATTGCCCATGTTGCCTACAAACCGCACGCTCCCCCCTGTGTCGCAGCTCCACCCATCCAAGAAAAGTAAAATTTCCCGAACTACGTTTTATCTTTAGTACATGTGTTTTGGGGGGGGGGGGGGGGGGGGGTGTGCGGCGCGGTGCGCGAAAGTTCATGCAACGTCTTTATGCTGCTCTTCATGGTACTTTGGGTTCCTATCTCCGCGACGCTTTGCAGGAGGGCACTTGTGATGCAGTGGCATGCCTTCCTGTTCCACGGGCTTTGAGGATTTCCTCTCTTCTTCTTTTTGCTTGGTGGCCTCCACTGCTTTTTTCTTGTGAGATTTTTTCTTATGTACCATGTACCTTGAGCCGTTCGGTGGAAAAACAAATTTCTTACAAGAAAAAGCAGTGAAGGCCACTGAGCAAAAAGAAGGGTCTTCGTTCCATCGGTGGAAAGAAATTGAATAAGTGTTCTACTTAGTGAAAATGACCAAAAGCACAACTGACTAATTAGTGCCACAACAGACTAAAATTCGTCGGCTCTGGCTGGAAAGAATAAATTCCGTTACTGTAGTGAAATAAGGCTTTTCGAGTGTTGATAATGTAGGTTTTCTAGGGTTTGACTGTACTTTAGCTCGTTGAAAAGGCGGACCGAAAGTTGTGTTGACAGTGAAGTAAAGGGGGAAGTGGGGCACAAATGGGGCCCGTCATGGCTACGGTCTGGCGCATTAGGGTTTGCGGCCCAACCCCGATTTCGGGGCATACCATGATTCGGGCGCACCGGAATTTGGATTTTCCACACTATGGCTAGCAGTGAATACTCCCGAAATCGGCGACAAAACATGCGGTTTTTAGGATCCGACCATGTTGTCCGCAAACATGGGAGAACGTGCGTGTGATGGATGGTGCCGTTGAGGTGCTTGATGTGGGTCGGTTTGGGCCGCCGGAAAACCACAGCATGGGAGGCTTAAAAAAGCCTAACTTTGCCGTGCGATGTCCGATTTAAGCAAACTAAGTTGCAAATGGAAGGCCTTCCCCCCCAGTAGGATATGTTTGCAGCTTGACGTACGCCTATCTGCCGATTTTTTGCGTCAAATCCGCCGACCGATGTCATCCAAGCCCTCGTACACCCAACTAAAGTGTTCGGGGCTTCAAAATCTGCCACATTCGCGCGGGGCTAGCAAACCATGAACGTGTGGTACCCGCACACTCACTTCGCGAATACGCTCAACAATCACCGCTTTGTATTTCTTTTATGCACGGCGCTGCCCATTTTATGCCCTTTAATCGCATGGGGCCGTGCCATTTGCCGCCATCCAAATAAAAGACGTTGAAGGCTCCCCGCCATTTAGAACGCCCGGTGATGCGTAAGCTTCAGAGGCCAAGGCGCCCACCGGCGGCGCAGCGGCGGCGACCCCGGAGGGGGGTGCGCTCACATGCCCGTCGGCATCCCCTCACCTCCCCGTGGTGGGCGTTGGAAACCCCGTAGCCGTGCCAAGCCTAGCACGGTAGGGGACTAAGAGGGCCGACAGCGCGATCAACGGGATCAGCACCTGTCAGGAAAGCCATGTACAAAGGGCTTTTGAAAAAAATAATCTTTGTGCAATACCGGCACCAAAATCTCCCGCTCGGGCCGTCCGATATGTTTTCGCGGTCAGATACTACTGAATACAGTCCGACTTCGAGGGGTGGGGCTTGTACTACAGGAGCGTTTGATGGCGAGGAGGGTACGGCCGAATCAGCGGAGAGAGGCGGGTGCTGTTGGAGCTAGTGGTGGCAAGCCGGGAAGCAGCGCTAGGAAAGGGCGCTCGCTAACCGTCGACCAACCATGTGCCAGTCGAAACTTCCCGGGGGGTGAGGCAAGACATGGCACATGCCGGTGGCCGGTCGCATGCCGAGGAGCGGCTACGTGAGGCAAGATCAGCCGCCGCCGGAAAGCCATGTACGGAGGGTTTTTTGGAAACTAAACTAATGTCCGTACCCGGCGTCGAGCTAGTTGGGGAGCAACACTAGGACATGGCGCTCACTAGCGAGCCGCTACGCTGACAAGTTACATCTCCCGGGGCGCCCACCGGCGGCGCAGCGGCGGCGGCCCCGGAGGGGGGTGCGCTCGCATGCCCGTCGGCATCCCCTCACCTCCCCGTGATGGGCGCTGGAAACCCCGTAGCCGTACCAGGCCTGGCACGGTAGGGGGCTAAGAGGGCCGACAGCTCGATCCGTGGGATCAGCAGCTGTCGGGAAAGCCATGTACATAGGGTTTTTGAAAAAATAATTTCCGTGCACTACCGGCGCCCAGATCTCCCGCTCGGCCCGTCCGATATGTCTTTTTCGCTTACAGATACTCCTAGATACAGCCTTACTTTTAGGAGGGGGGCATGTACTACGGCAGCGTTTGATGGCGAGGAGGGTACGGCCGGATCAGCGGTGGGAGTCGGGTGTTGGAGCTAGTGGTGGCCAGCCGGGAAGCAGCGCCAAGAAAGGGCGCTCGCTCGCTGTCGACCAGCCCTGTGCCGGTCGAACCTTGCCGAGGGGTGAGGCAAGGCATGGCACAGGACGGTGGCTAGTCGCAGACGGAGGAGCGGCTATAGGAGGCGGAGGCGATCCTCATGATCAGCCGCCGCCGGAAAGCCCTGTACGGAGGGCTTTTTTGGATACTAAAAACAATGTCCGTACCCGGCGTCGAGCTAGTTGGGGAGCAGCACCAGGGTAGGGCGCTCACTAGCGCGTCGCTACGTCGTCCAGCGTCATCTCACTGTGACGTGCCCCCCCCCCCCTCTTCGACACCCACTACCCCGACAGACCTTCATACTCCTAGGGGTCCTTGAGCGTGGGCCCGGGTGAGCGCCGAGGCCCCCGCTCAAGAAAAGGCTGCTCGGTGGACGCGCGATCAGAGGGGGGAGGGTACGGCCACAGGCCGGAAAACCGACAGGTACCCGGGTACCAGACAGAGAAAAAACCAGGGAAATGAGCGGGGAAAATTCAGGCGCGGCGGCAGGAGCGCTAGTTTTTTCTGTGTCTGTTTGTCTCGGTCCCCCTCACCTGTCCTCGAGGTGACGGGGGACCTCGACACGGAGGACCGCCGCGTCGGTGGACGCGGCAAGACCTTGGGACGGGGTTTACGGGATGGAGCGGCGGGATCGACGAGCGACCGCGCGAGGAGGGGTTTTTTTGCCAGCCTTTCCCCTCCTACCTTCGGCAAGACCGAAGTCACGCGGGAGCTAGATTAGGCTGGCCCGTCGTCCCTCCCGAACGCCGACCGGCCTAGGCCGGTCGGCACCCCGGTTCGGCGGGAGCGGGCCGTGCATCGTGAAGGTCGAGCAGCTGCTTAGTTGTGCATTTCTCGACAAGTGGATTTATTTTTAGATATGTTTTTCTTGCTTACAAAATCATTACGCTGTACTGCCATTGGAGAGGTTGGGATTAGTGGTTTACGGTCTACCTCACGCTTCTAAGTCCTGTATGGCATAGCATAAGGGGGGGCCCAGAAACGACAGCCGGTTCTTACTGGTATTGTTGTAAACAATTTCAATTTCAATTTCATTTCATTACATCTCCCGGGGGGAGGAGTACGCTTGGGCGACAAGGAGGCTAGTCGCGACGGAAGGAACGACAAGATCTGGCGACAACGACCCTTTGGGTCGGCGCCGGCGGGAAAACACCGTATAGAGGGTTTTTGACTAATTTCCGTGCACCCGCGGCCCGTCACATCCGGCTACGGTGACCTGACACCCCCTCCCCCCCACTTCAACACCCACTACCTTGATAGACGAGACTCTTGCGGAGGGGGCCAGGTGAGCGCGGAGGCCCTTGTTTCAACAAAGTCCGCTTGGTGGACGCGCAATAAGAGGGGGGAGGGTACATACACATGCCGGACAACGTGACTGGTACCCCGGTACCAAACGGAGGAAATCCGGGGAAATGATCGGGGAAAATTCAGGCGCGGAGGTAGGGGCGCCCATTTTTTTCTATGTGTGTGTGTGTGTGTCTCGGTAAGGCTAGGGATCAGCCATCGATGCATCGTCGATAGTATCATCATCACATGGTGATAGTGCCATCGATGTGATAGGTTGCGACATCGACATCGACACGATGGCAGTAGTTATAGTATCAATGCCATCAATTATCAAAACAATAGGAAAATATTGATTATCTAAGCCCGATGTATCGATATATCGTCCCAAATATCAATACATTGGCGATGATATCGGCTTAAATTGCCATCGATGTCAGTATCCCAAACTATCAACACTGTCAACATCGACAATCCAAGATATAAATGCCATCAACATCGACGTTTCAAAATATCATTACCATCAACATCGACAAAATTCACTTGATCCCTAGCCTTCTGTCTCGGTCCCCCCCACCTGCCCTCGAGGTGACGGGGGACCTCGACAAGGAGGATCGTCGCGTCGGTGGACGCGGCTACGACCTTGGGGCGGGGCTTACGGGATGCGGCGGCGGAATCGACGAGCGACCACGCGAGGAGGGTTTTTTTGCCAGCCTTTCCCCTCCTATCTTCGGCAAGATCGAAGTCACGCGGGAGCCCGTCGTCCGGGGCCCGTCGTCCCTCCCGAACGCCGACCGGCCTAGACCGGTCGGCACCCCGTTTCGGTGGGAGCGGGCCGTGCATCGTGACGGTCGAGGAGCAGTTTAGTTTTGCATTTCTCGACAAGTGGATTTATTTTTAGATCTGTTTTCTTGATTACAAAATTATTACGCTGTTACTGCTTAGGCGGGGAGGTTGTGGCAATTGCTGCGATTGCTTACAGTTTTTTTAACTCCCGAGGAACGTCGACACAGAGAGAAGCTAGTTGTGTCGATAGGTGTACCTGGTCGAAGAGACCCGGGCCCAACTCGCTCATAAGTCCTGAATGGCTAGGTAGAGAGGCCCGATAGACAGCACCCGGTCAAGTTTGCCGGTGTTGTTGTGGAAAATTTGAATTTCAATATCAATTTCTGAGGCCAGCAATCCGCGCTAGGGTGCTTACACTGCAAGTCACCCGCCCCTCAAGCCCATTAAGTACCTAGCCCGTGCTCCTTGGTTGTATTTCCAAGCACGTAGCAAAAAACCTAGTGCACACGACATGCCATTCTCGGTGTCGCCGCTATGCACACGGCCGGGCGAGACACACACGGCGGATATACTAGCGCAATTGTGCAAAACACGTTGACAACCTAGTGTCGAGTAGTCTCCATGCTTGTAGCGATACTACGTGTACCGAGCTACGCATAGAGACGTGCATAACCTTCACATGCACGAATTTCGGGCCGAAAAATATGGGCCGCAAATCCAACGTGTGTGCCAACAGTAATTGAGGCGTGCCGATAAATGTGTCCATGTCAATGAGCAACGCGCCGCGGTACATTGCCCACAAATCAGTATTCTACCCCACAATTGAGTTGCATGGCCATCGCGGCAGTGTGTGGCGGGTAATTAAATGCGTGCCGCTAGTAACGGACTATGTGAGAAGAGTTTACATGTCTCAAAAATAGCACATGCTGAAATTCCCGTGACATTCAAAAGTGAAATCGCTTCGTAATTATGTAGTAGTGAATTGTTACTTTACATAAAATATTATGTATTTTCATGCAATTTAATTATTCAACTCCAAAGAAAGCGGTGACAAGGACTGGGAAAGGGGGGAAAGCGCAAGAACTATCGCTAGTCATCCCGCACAAGGAAACAAGTAGCAACACTTGAACCGCCCCGTAATCAACTTTAATGTTTAGAATGGGAAGGCGCCCGCCGGCGGCGCAGCGGCGGTGGCCCCGGAGGGGGTGCACTCGTAGGCCCGTCGGCACGCACCTCTACCTCCACGTGGTGGGCGTTGGGAACCATGTAGCCGTGCCATGTACGGCACGGTAGGGGGCTAAACGAGGTACCGGCAGCTGCGATCCGCGTAGGTGATCAACAGCTATCGGGAAGCCATGTACGGAGGGTGTTCGAAATCATAATATTCGTACTCAGGTACTATAATCTCCCACTCGGGCCGTCCGATATGTTTTCTCGCTACTTAGTACTCCTCAGATACCGTTCCATTTGTGGGGATGGGGCATGTAATATTGTAGTTGTGAAAACAATGTGGCGAGGAAGGAACATACGGATCTGTCGAATCGTGCATACATGTTCAGTATGGAATGTAGCTAAAGCATACGTTTTTGCAGTCGCAATCACGCAAATAGGACAGTGACAGAGACAATCAACCCGAGGCGTGGTGTCGGAACAACATAAATGAGAAAGTTGTAGCCTAGTAACGGCTCTTTACCGAATCAAATAGGTTATCGGCATGTCCAATCTAGACGCGTACTAATCATATCTACAATAACTTATATAATAGCTATCTACAACTAATAACTAGAAGGTATCACTTTTAACACTCCCCCTAAAGGTAGCTACGGGATGACGCGTTGCGTTGGGTTTGCTCCTTCCAGGATTGCACTTTGGTGTCTTGCCAATGCAAGTCTTGGTAGTGGTTTTGGTGAACATAGCAACCACCATTTGGACAGTGGGGGGGGTACCTCGACTTGATGGTTCCATGCTCCACGTGGTCCTTGAGGAAGTGCCACTTTAGACCGATGGGTTTAGTCTTCTCGCTGACCAAGGCATTATGGGAGTATGCGATGGCGCTTTGGTTGTCCTCCCAGATGGTGGTGATTTCGGTGATGGGGGCGTTGAAGATCTCCCCCATAAGTTGGCGGAGGTGGAGTCCCTCATTGGTGGCGTCAGCCGCAGAGTAATACTCGGCTTCACAAGTGGATTGGGCCACACAAGTCTGTTGTTTGGACTTGTAGCTTATGGGCCGGCGTCCGAGTGTGAAGAGACAGCCCGAACGCGACTTGCGGGTGTTGCTGTCGTTTGCCCAGTCAGCGTCGGCAAAACATGTAAGTTGGAGACTATGGTCCGTGCCCCCCTCCACCCCCCCCCCCCCCCCCCCCCCCCCCCAACGTCATGCGCATGTCGATGGTGCCATGGAGGTATCGAAGTACCTTATTCAAGGTAGGCAGGTGAGCGTCCGTGGGGGATGCTTCGGCGGAGGCACGGATGCTCAACGCCGTGGACACATCGGGACGCGTGCAAACGGCCGCGTATTTGAGACTGCCCGGGAGGCTGGGGTAGACGTCCTTGGCCAGCCCGGTTAAGGGGGGGGGGGGGGGGGGGGGGGGGGGGGGGGAGGACGGGGGGGGAGGCCATGTGCGCGAGGCCGGCGAGGAAGCCGGGGTCCATAGGGAGGGACGATGGCTTTGAGTCGGTCATGCCGTACTTGGCGAGGATGTCACGCAGGTATTTGGGTTGGTTTAGCGAGATGGTGCGTGCCGAGCGGTCGCGGGTGATGTGCATGCCACGGAGTTGGGAAAGGTCACCCAGATCCTTGATTTTGAACCGTGCACCAAGTTCAGCCTTGAGCGATGTAGTAAGCCATGTGGCATGATTCTAGGCCGAGGGAATGTCGTCCACGTAAAGGGCGATCATGGCGAAGACGTGACCGGCGCGGAAGATGTAGATGTACCGATAAACTGTTTGACTCGGTAAAGAGCTGTCGCTAGGCTACAGCTCTCACACTTCCATTATCCCGACACCACGCCTATAGGCTGGTTGTCTCTGTGACTGTCATGTTAGCGTGACTGTGACTGTAACTACGTCTGCGTGAGTTACCTTCCACATTACCGTGTTTGCACGGTTCAACAAGTTATGGGCCCTCCGCGTTTACTGCGGGGTGTACTAGGGCACCGGCCGGAGTTCATGGGATGATGTTCATCTAGGGGGAGTGCATACATATCCCTCCGTAGGGCTACTAATGGACACATTTGTACGCTAGACTCCGGGGGAGTCCTGGCCCTACACCTATAGGTGTTCGCTATAGGTGTTCGCAACTCATTCGCAATGCGATGCGATGGGTTCATATGCACAATATGTTCCTATCGGGTACCGGCTTTTGGCGGTACTTGGATAAGGCGTACAACTCCGTTCCGGGAAGCGGCGGTTCAAACTTCCTTCATGCCATTCCGTGTGTACATGGATTAACATACCCTCGTTACTTTACCGGTCTGGGTTACATTGTCTAGCCACCGGTAGCTCCCTACCGTCGTGCCACGCAATCAAACGGAACTAATGTAGCAAGCCGAGAAAGCATCTTCTATAATTTTCAACCACGGTCATAATTTCATACGCCCACATCAATAAGCAAGGGTTTACAAAACATACTCCGACTTTTATCGCTAGTGGCGCCCGCCGGCGGCGCAGCGGCGATTGCCTTGGAGGGGGGTGCGCTCGCATGCTCGTCGGCACTCACCTCCACCTCCTCGTGGTGAACGCCGGCTACCCTATAGTCGTGCCATGCTTGGCGCGGTTGAGAGCTGGGCGGGGTGAAAACCGAGAGCTGCGATCCGCGCGTAAGGGTCCGAATCAAATATCGATTAATGATCAGTAATCGATGCATCGGCGTTTTTGCAATTAATCAATTATCAATTTTTAGGTCTACATTTATTGGATGCATCGATCTTTAAAACTTGACTTATCAAATGCATCGATATTTAAAGGCTTTACTTATTAGATGCGTCGATATTCTAAGGCTTGACTTATCAAATGCACCATTCTTTAGTGCCGCGATTTATGAGATGCTTAGATCTTTAGGCCGCGATTTACCAGATGCACCGATCTTTAGTGCAACGATTTATCAGATGCACCGATATTTTTGCCAGGATTATTGCATCGATAATTATCACATGCATCGATATTTATTTATCGTTTCTACTGACGATTCATTCTTGTGTCCCGCGCGAGCTTAAATCGAATAATGATTAGCTATATATATATCTACATCAATTAATAACCATATAAAAAATTTAGCAGATGAATGAGAATTGATACTTATACACAAATCAAGTGTTTTTACGTAATAGAAATGGAAATAATAAGGAAAAGGCGCTTAAGGATAATTGCATTATCAGTACTACAATCAGAAAAATGCATCTATGGCCGCCGTTGGTTCCTTGATATATCAACGTAAGACGAAAAAATGTTCATGGATTGACCAATCATTAACTCGTATGCGTCATAAAAAGGGATCAAAGTCTCATTACTGCCCGCCTTAGACGAAACGTGGTGATATCGGCACCAATGACGGTCCAAAAAGAGATCATCGGTTACGAAAATTTTGATCAACGGATGCGATGAACCTATGCTATCATCTATCCGTCCATCTATTTTTTAAGAGTGTTGAAAAGTACATTATATGAAGTGTTTATTGTTGTTCCTCTTCTTCGTAGCCTATCCCGAAATAGGCGGGGATTCCCAGGATGAGGTTCCGATGGAGCAGACCATGTATGGGCGGTTAGCGACTGCAATGACCACAGCGGTGTCCCGAAGGCATGGTACACCGGACGGAGACGACGGCGACAACGAACCCATGTGGTCGTTAGAAATCGCTTCGTCGTGGGCGCGCTTCGATGCGGCGTGCGGTTCTCACGCTCTCGTCGAGTCCGAACCCTTGATAACCACAGCCTTAGCGATGCTTCCCCCGCAACGTTCAACGGTGGCTCGCGCACGCTACTTAGCCGAAGCCCGATCAGACAACAAGCAGATTGCTCGGTCCCTTGATGGCCTACCCTCGCTCGTACCCCTTTCAGCGTTTGCCACGGACGTCTTTCCAAAGCTCCAAGCCGACATCAGTGCGCGTCAACTTGCTTCGCTTCGCGAAGCTCGCTCCCGCGTTTTTCAACCGCGCTCGGCCGGAGTCTAGGCGCTTTGTATCTCGTCTCGGCCACGGCGCCCTTTCGTTTTTGGCTTCGGACCCGCCTACTTCGGGTCGCCTGAGCGAGCTCCGTGACAAGTTCCCTAAGCACTGCGACGCAGTTTTCCGCGTCGCGGTCTGTCGCATCTTCGGGCTACCCTCATCCCGCATCCTCTCTACTCTACGCTCCCCCACTGCTTGTGCTTCTTGCCATCTCTTGGTTCAAGCTATGCGGGGTGCGTTCTCGTCGGCGGGTGTTGACATGTCGGACGATGCGTGGGCCAATGCTTTAGCGGACCATTTGGCTCGATGCGGCGGAGATGCTTCGGTCCACACCACTCACTCTTGGTTAGTGACGGCCCCTGCGGAAATCATCTCCGAGGTTCGTGGCGCACTCGGGGTTGGCGTCGAGGTTCTCACATATCCCACGATGTCAGTTCAACTTCCCAACGGCAACGACGGTCTTCCCGCGGATGTGGGTGTCTTGCACTATCACGGCATCCGAGGCTCAAAACTTGCCTTTGATGCCGTGGTTTCTGGTTTGTTCTGCGTTTCTAGCCCCCTGTCACCCGAAAGTCGCTCTCCGCCATGCTGAGAAGACCAAGTTCGAGAAGTACTCGGAGGGGGTGAGGAGTCGCCATGACATCCGTTTTATTCCCTTTGCAGTCACAGAATTTGGTACTCTCGGTAGCTACGCCACGGCTTTCTTAACGGAGCTAGCTAAGTAGGCAACCGCATCTAAAGGGATGCATGTGGGCAAGTTGTTGGCCTCATGGCGTCGAAAGCTCTCTCTCGCCGCCCATGTTGCTCACGCGGTTTGTCCGCCGATGCGGACGGCGTGGAGGCAGCTTCTTCCTCGGTTGGGATGCCTTCTCCTGCCACGGCGCTCTTCACCCGCACCATGGGCCGCAAGCGTCCCCGTGCTTCCTCGAGCGGCGCGTGAGGCGCCGCTTGTCGCCTCCACGTGTTGCATTCTCGGCGTGGTCAAGGAGTTTCCTTAGTTTAATCTGCTAGGTTTGTGCACAATGTAGTGCTTTCCTTTTGCCGTGCTTTGGATTCCGTGATCCCCTTGTCACTCTTGCCCTTTTGTTTTCCCTCCCACTTTCCCTGTCCGTGCTCATCTTGTTCTTCTTGTTAAAAAAACCTATCCAGAAATAGCACGAAATACTACATGAGAATATATTACGTTTCGTTTGGATTAGGAAAAATCGACAATATGGGGACGAAACGGCAATCTACCAAGCGACTACACGTTTGTAGTCACCTCGAAAAGCGCGCGCTAGCCACAACAGTCATTAACATTTTTTACCCCAATGCGCGGCGACCAACCGTGGATGGATGTCCGACTCGCAGCATTATCAACTTTGTGGATTTGCACGCGACGATATCGTCGCTGAAAGTCTCTAGCGGGGCGCGACTTCTGCAAGTTGCGTTGGGATGGCCTCGCATCTGCTCGACGCGGTGTCGAAGGCGATGCTACAAGACTTCGTCGACGCTTGCGCTAACTCGCATTCATCGTCGGAAGCTCTGCCACTCGTAATGATGCGTAGTGTGAGTCCGCGGTTAACAAATTGTGCAGCAAATGACCCCATTCGTTGTAGCAAGGGCTCGTTTCCGCTGATGCAAACGCAAAGGACTTTTAGACGTTGGTAGTGGTATGGAAACTGTGGAGACTCTCGACAGCTTCGCTGCAAGTGAAGGCAGCGACTACTAATTTCTAATCTGCGTCAAGGACGGTATCGAGGTGAGTCCCATATGCTTCATTTCAAGTGCCACTGTGGTCCTTGTCCGTCTACGTAGTCGTGCCCAGTTATGCCGAAATCCTGCAAATTCGCGCGCGCGTGTGTGTATGTGTGTGTGTGTGTGTGTGTGTGTGTGTGTGTGTGTGTGTGTGTGTGTGTGTGTGTGTGTGTGTGTGTGTGTGTGTGTGTGTGTGTGTGTGTGTGTGTGTGTGTGTGTGTGTATGTGTGTATGTTTGTGTGTGTGTGTGTGTGTGTGTGTGTGTGTGTGTGTGTGTGTGTGTGTGTGTGTGTGTGTGTGTATGTGTGTGTGTGTGTGTGTGTTTCGCACGTCTTACTTGTAATGTATATTCCCAACCGTGCTGTGTTTGTGGAATGCACCCTTCATTATCAACTGACCCTGCATGCTGTGACTTTTTGTCCGTGTGCTGTGTTAGGGATGGCCCTTGGCCTTGTGGCACAATAGTTGAAGGGTGGAAGGCACCTCGGTGCCCGTCCATGCTCACGTGCTTTGCCAACGACGACGGAACATTTTTTGAAGACCATCAGATTAGCAACGATGAGATGGTAATCACGTGTCAGTTGTTAGCGCCCATGCATGTCCTGAACGTGTGCGCCATTTTTCGCTTCTTTAACTATCAATACTTCATCATTAAGTACGAGCCTTCAATGCATGTATTCTTTCCTCTTTTGTTACGTGAGTTGTGTGCATTACATCCTGTGTGTGTGTGTGTGTGTGTGTGTGTGTGTGTGTGTGTGTGTGTGTGTGTGTGTGTGTGTGTGTTTGTGCGCGTGTGTGTGAGAATGTCTTGTCTGCGTGAACTGCATGTTCCTAGACCCCAAAAGGGTCCTATCACATAACTCATCTCTTGGGATACTTGTCGGGCAAGGAGCGAATTTCGGATACCTATCTGGCATCGCTTAACTCTGGGACACTTCTTGGCACCCCGTGGCCTAGCTATTCGCAGCCTTGGTCCGGACTAGCAGCAGCATGGCAATGCATCCTTTTGGCACCACAACGCGATATATCAATCGCAGCTATATCGCATGTCAATCTACTATTCATTGTTAGACCTTTTCTGTAATGATTTTGAGTGATTATATACTTCCTATAACCCCAATGATCCTAGACACGATAACTTGTCGTGGGCAGGGAATGTGTTGTCCTGGGTGAGGGGTTTGCAGTAAGGCTAGGGATCAGCCATCGATGCATCGTCGATAGTATCATCATCACCCGATGATAGTGCCATCGATGTGATAGGTTGCGACATCGACATCGACACGATGGCAGTAGTGCTCGCATCAATGCCATCAATTATCAAAACAATTCTAAAGTATTGATTATTTAAGCCCGATGTATCGATATATTGTCCCAACACCACGTTCTGCGTGGGATCTTGAAAAATGCAGGAAAATGGGAAACTTGGGGACGCCAAGTACTATAATCGACATAACGCCTAGCTGTCACTTCTACGCTCGACAAACATTCGTAATGTACGCCATCCGCCCCAGAAAGGGCGCCAAAGACAGATTGTTACCCGTCGGAGCATATTGTATGGGATATTCTATTAACTACTATTTACGTATTATTACCATATTATCCCGTACTAGCCTGATTATAGTACTTATTAAATGTATCTATTGCGGCTAGTGATCGTGGTCAGCGCTCTACGACTGATGTACATCAGTCATCGCGGATAGCAGCTTCTTTTGTGTATTCGCTTCCCGTCTCTCATCTCGTATCGGAGACAAACCACTAATGACTGATCAACCGTCTCACCACTCCCAATGGATGGCCCTGCGGCAAAGTCTAAGGAAAGCTGTAGGAAGGGCGGTGCCGCTTTCCAGAGACATTGTGACACTGAGCTGGGCCAGTGAGTCGCTTGCGGAGGATCTGGTTCGCTACGTAGATGCGTTCTACGAGGACGAGAACGCGTGTCCAGGCCAACCGGATTGGAATAAGTCCTACGGGCCCAGCCAGTGGAAAGACAAGACCACAACGAAACCCAGGCGCGGGGTCAAGACCAGAGTCAGGTGCTGGCAGTTTAATCTCATCAGGTGAGTTGTACGCCTACAGCCCTGCCCATCAGCAGGCGGTAACTCATTATTATCGTGTTAGAGTAAGCAAATATATTACGGATGCTCGCATGACATCCTTATAGCGGACCACCCTGAAGTGAATAGTAGCACATGCAGTGGTTGCGTTAAGACAGAATAGTGTAGATGTGCGGGATTGAATAATCCTACGTCGGTACAGGGAAGTTTCTCGGCTGGCGAGCTTCCAGGACGTTTCGCATGTCGGGAGCCTCGGCTTCAAGAACGTTGTGTGCGTCCCTCGTCGTCAGACCCGCGCGTGAGCATTGTCTTGCTGTCTGCTGTCTTGCTGAATGTGATTTTGCTCAGGGTCGCCTTGCTTGCTGTTGTGGTATGTCATCTGTATCACCGTGCGATGCATATCACGACTTGTCGCGGATATTTATATTATAATTGCCCCCCTGCTACTGCCATTATGGACTTTATTTATATCCAGCCGCTATAAATACTTATCTGCTGTTGCTGTTGATGTCGCGCCAGTCTAATACCGTCTCCGGACAGTAAAAAGGAGAAAGCAGGGGCAATAGCGGTTATGCTGCCCCCTGTGACTGTGGAGCTGCACGCAACTACATATCTAGCCTCAGGGAAGACGGCTTATAGGCTGGCCGTGGTCTTCTCGACCGCTACAGTGATGTCGGCGAGGGGCGCGCACCTGGGGTTCGCTGAAAACACCCAGCCTATGCCGTCGGAAGATGTGTGGTTCTACGGTGGACGTTGGGCAATCCTTCCGCCCTACAATGATTGGGAGGTAATCATATGCTCTTTTTATCCCTTCCCGCTTTCCGTTTATGTCCGACGTCTCCTCGGTGTAGTAGTAGAAGTGGGGTTGTGTACTGGATTATTTTTCTTAATGTGTGTCATCGTCGCTGTATATTTTATATTTAAACCGCCGGCGCGACTCTTCAGGACGTTTGGGTTTTTGCGGGCGTTTGTAGGTACTTTCTCGCTTAGTGATTGCTGTGAACTGCTGCGCAGGCGTATGTAAAATACTGCATTAAAAAACTGGTGCTTAGTGAGGC
This sequence comes from Tetraselmis chui, assembly GCA_026401115.1. Lineage (NCBI taxonomy): Eukaryota > Viridiplantae > Chlorophyta > Chlorodendrophyceae > Chlorodendrales > Chlorodendraceae > Tetraselmis > Tetraselmis chui. The sequence continues at coordinate 112,691 of JAPMLY010000506.1, forward strand.
CTTCAGCGGTTTCTTCACCAAGTCGTTGAGGAAAGTAGTGGCGTCGTGGAAAGCCCCCGACGTCCTTTTCCTGCCCGAGCGTGCAGGGTATCGACGGGAACATCCGAAGCTGACTTACAGCAGGACAGGTTAGTCGCCGCCACCTCACTTATGCAATTGTATTTCTCTGAAAGCCTCCCCCTTCGTAATATTGAGTTATGTTTGATGTCTCTTGTTTTTTGACGTGTACATAATTTTCTTTTCGTAGGCATTCGCGGGGCTCGCGAGGCCGCTGAGCGTCAGCAACGCGTCGCCGCTCGCAAGGAGGCTGCTGCGGTACGCCGGCAAGCAGCGACGGTGGCTATACAACGGGGTGATCCGTTGCAGGAGGAACGGGCAGAGGTGGGGGGGGCTGGTGTGGAGGGAGCTATTTCTGTTTATGAAGGAGCTTACGGAGGGGCAACGAGCACGGAAGGTGAGTTGGAGGTCGCCTGCAATAGTCCTGTTCCTTACAGGAACAACATCCCCGAGGAAGAGACAGCAGCGGCAGCAGGCACGGGCATGGAGAGCAGGAGAGGGGAAGGGAGTATTTTGGTGGCACTGCTTCGAGGAGCTGGGGAGTTAAGGGGCAGCAGGAGCGGAGAGCTACAGGAGCAGCTGCTTGGACAGCCTGCCGTGGCAGGAGGAATGGAAGCACCAGCAGCAGGCGATGGCGTGGAGCCGAAACTGCAGGGGCGCAGGTTGAAGCACACCTCCAAGCGCTCTGCTGGAGGGTCAGCCGGCGAGCGGCAGCTAACAGCTCTAGGGCTGCACGAGGATGTGGCAGCCATCAAGGCTGCAAAAAAACAACATGTAGATCAGCACCGCCCGGCTGCGTCTGTCCCGAGGCGGCCGGATGAGATGCGTAGCCGGGGCGCTATGCTGTTAAGGATGGCTCTAGACCGCATGTTGCAGTGACATGCATGTATAGAACCATGATTTCTAGTTTTGGAAATAAATGTAAACATTCCTCGAACAACAAAAAAGGAACATGACTTCTAGCATTGCATCATTATTTGTATTCAATAACTGTTTTGATATGATAATATATGTAGTTGTTCACGTTTTTCTGAATGTACGTGATGTTTGAACAATCAAGATAAGTCGATGTTAGTTGGATCACATGAAAACAAATTGCATGGCATGATGTTTTTTTTTGCACGTGTGTGAATATACATGTTGCTTCAACAAACACGATAGCTCGACGTTAGATGGATTATATGAAACAAGCACTTTTCAGCTGCAAAACAAGTAGCATGGCATGAAAATCTTGTTCGCGTCTATGAATATACATGTTGCTTTAACAAGCGCGGTAGTTCGACGATGTTATAGATATGATATATTATTACAAGTAGCTACAATCTGATGAAGAAAGTGAACATAAAAATGTTCAACTCTGCATTGCACCCCCGCATGATGCGCGCAATCTATGCATGACATTTTACACTCCATCACCCTCTCCATCCATACATCCCATGAGCCGGTTGGAGGTGATGTTCGGGCTCCAGTCGCCCTCATCATCGCTGCTCTCATTGTCATCCTCATCCTCATCCTCATCTGAGTCATCTGAGTCTGAGTCTGAATTGCTGCACATGTCATCCTCACCTGGAGTGTGCATTGGCACGATGCCAGTCGGCTCTTGCTCCGCCTCCAAAATTTCATCCTCCAAGCGTGACAGTCTGCGGATTAGCTCGTCGTTCAGCCCATCCGGCCTGTTTTGGTGCTCGAACATGACCTGCTCAATCATGGCATCACGCTGTTCCGCTGTTGCCTTGCTGCGGCCAGCATGCAGGCGACGGGGCTTTCTCCATGTCTTTGGAAGCCCCTTCAAATAGAGCAGTTCCTGCCAGATCCGGACGCGACAGAAGACTTGCGCGGCCACGTTGTCGACATGTCGATCGCTGCGTTTCAACGCTGCAAACCGGGTCTCCTGATGGATGGCTTCTGCAGCCTGGCTACAGAACTTATCCAATGACCCATGCAGCTTGATCAGCTCGTGACAGTGACACTGCATGATATGCATGTACACCGTCACGTGCTTCTCCGATGCCCTCATGATGAAGGTCTCCATGAACTGCTCCGCCTGCTCCCTCACCTCCTCGGCATGGGCATCACGCGACGGCTGATCGTCGGCGCAGCCGACTGTGCCGACGAGATGATGCCAGTAGCAAAACTGACTCCACAGCTGCTTGGACCACTGGTACATGACGCTGTCCTTATCGTCGAAGACTTGGCCCAACAGGGCCTCGTGATGGTCCATGAGGGTGGAGCAGAGCTCCCCAGGCCATGACTCCGCTGAAAGGGATGACCCACCCTTAGATCCTGCACGCCGCTGACCTGGCTTAGTCCCGGCATTCAGTTTGATCTTCAAGTGTTCCTCAGTCCAGATCAGGATCTGCAACACATCATGGCATTGGATCGCGAAACATGTATCAATAAAAAAAGCTTAAATAACATCAACCATGTAAATTTCATGGAATGAAAAAATTCGTGAATACGCTGAAGCATTTATCACATACCTTGTCAAGCTTTTCAGCATCGACATTCTGCGTCACTGTCCATTTGAAAATCTGGGGGATGACGCGCAGCTTGCAATGCAGGATGTCGAAGATGTACGACTGGATCTGGAGGCCGAGCAAGGGCTTCAGCATTGTCCCGTAATGCTTCTGGTTGACAGTCCTCCTCATCGTGACGCCGTAGTCATCCGGCCCAGGCTTAGTTTTCCCTGGGAGGGGCAGCCGGTTGGGCTCCTTGTGATCTGGTCCGATCTTCTTCTCACAGGCAGGGCAGCAATAAGATGGGCAGCCATCGTCTACGCAACCTGACGCGCACGATGCTCCAGACTGGCAACCGCAGCTCTCAACACTGGGCTCATGTGCAGGTTTTTCAGGTGGAGTATGGGCCAGCTGGATCTGCTCTTCCAGCGTCCTGGGCGCCATTTTATCCACGGAATGTGTCCGACCAGTCTCAAAGCGCTCTGAAACCTTTAAATGGAGGAGAGCCTTTTTAACCTTGCAATAGATACAGGGGTGGGCACTAGAGCATCCATTCAGACCAATTATCCCGCTCAAAAACTTGAGGTCACCTGCAAATAAGGCACGCAAGGCAAAACCAAACCCCAAATAAACGGCTGCCGAAAAATATAAATAATCATTCAGCAGCATGCTGAGGGGGGATGAGCTCCCACAGGTCGTACGACTAGCTGCTGGGGTGATGGGGTCATGGGGTGCTGATGGGTCACCTAAAGCATAAAACAGACTAAAATGACATTGTGATTGTTTTGTTTTTTGAATTCGAAATTAACAGCTGCGCGCAGAGCAGCTTCATACACACAACACAAAACCAAACCCCAAATAGACGGCACCAAACCATCTAAATAATCATTCAGCAGCATGCTGAGGGGGGATGAGCTCCCACAGGTCGTACGACTAGCTGCTGGGGTGATGGGGTCATGGGGTGCTGATGGGTCACCTAAAGCATAAAACAGACTAAAATGACATTGTGATTGTTTTGTTTTTTGAATTGGAAATTAACAGCTGCGCGCAGAGCAGCTTCATACACACAACACAAAACCAAACCCCAAATAGACGGCACCAAACCATCTAAATAATCATTCAGCAGCATGCTGAGGGGGGATGAGCTCCCACAGGTCGTACGACTAGCTGCTGGGGTGATGGGGTCATGGGGTGCTGATGGGTCACCTATAGCATAAAACAGACTAAAATGACATTGTGATTGCTTTATTTTGAATTCGAAATTAACAGCTGCGCGCAGAGCAGCTTCATACACACAACACAAAACCAAACCCCAAATAGACGGCACCAAACCATCTAAATAATCATTCAGCAGCATGCTGAGGGGGGATGAGCTCCCACAGGTCGTACGACTAGCTGCTGGGGTGATGGGGTCATGGGGTGCTGATGGGTCACCTAAAGCATAAAACAGACTAAAATGACATTCTGATTGTTTTGTTTTTTGAATTCGAAATTAACAGCTGCGCGCAGAGCAGCTTCATACACACAACACAAAACCAAACCCCAAATAGACGGCACCAAACCATCTAAATAATCATTCAGCAGCATGCTGAGGGGGGATGAGCTCCCACAGGTCGTACGACTAGCTGCTGGGGTGATGGGGTCATGGGGTGCTGATGGGTCACCTAAAGCATAAAACAGACTAAAATGACATTGTGATTGTTTTATTTTAAATTCGAAATTAACAGCTGCGCGCAGAGCAGCTTCATACACACAACACAAAACCAAACCCCAAATAGACGGCACCAAACCATCTAAATAATCATTCAGCAGCATGCTGAGGGGGGATGAGCTCCCACAGGTCGTACGACTAGCTGCTGGGGTGATGGGGTCATGGGGTGCTGATGGGTCACCTATAGCATAAAACAGACTAAAATGACATTCTGATTTGCTATATTTTAAATTCGAAATTAACAGCTGCGCGCAGAGCAGCTTCATACACACAACACAAAACCAAACCCCAAATAGACGGCACCAAACCATCTAAATAATCATTCAGCAGCATGCTGAGGGGGGATGAGCTCCCACAGGTCGTACGACTAGCTGCTGGGGTGATGGGGTCATGGGGTGCTGATGGGTCACCTATAGCATAAAACAGACTAAAATGACATTCTGATTTGCTATATTTTAAATTCGAAATTAACAGCTGCGCGCAGAGCAGCTTCATACACACAACACAAAACCAAACCCCAAATAGACGGCACCAAACCATCTAAATAATCATTCAGCAGCATGCTGAGGGGGGATGAGCTCCCACAGGTCGTACGACTAGCTGCTGGGGTGATGGGGTCATGGGGTGCTGATGGGTCACCTAAAGCATAAAACAGACTAAAATGACATTCTGATTGTTTTATTTTAAATTCGAAATTAACAGCTGCGCGCAGAGCAGCTTCATACACACAACACAAAACCAAACCCCAAATAAACGGCACCAAACCATCTAAATAATCATTCAGCAGCATGCTGAGGGGGGATGAGCTCCCACAGGTCGTACGACTAGCTGCTGGGGTGATGGGGTCATGGGGTGCTGATGGGTCACCTAAAGCATAAAACAGACTAAAATGACATTGTGATTGTTTTGTTTTGAATTCGAAATTAACAGCTGCGCGCAGAGCAGCTTCATACACACAACACAAAACCAAACCCCAAATAAACGGCACCAAACCATCTAAATAATCATTCAGCAGCATGCTGAGGGGGGATGAGCTCCCACTGGTCGTACGACTAGCTGCTGGGGTGATGGGGTCATGGGGTGCTGATGGGTCACCTAAAGCATAAAACAGACTAAAATGACATTGTGATTGTTTTGTTTTAAATTCGAAATTAACAGCTGCGCGCAGAGCAGCTTCATACACACAACACAAAACCAAACCCCAAATAAACGGCACCAAACCATCTAAATAATCATTCAGCAGCATGCTGAGGGGGGATGAGCTCCCACAGGTCGTACGACTAGCTGCTGGGGTGATGGGGTCATGGGGTGCTGATGGGTCACCTAAAGCATAAAACAGACTAAAATGACATTGTGATTGTTTTGTTTTAAATTCGAAATTAACAGCTGCGCGCAGAGCAGCTTCATACACACAACACAAAACCAAACCCCAAATAAACGGCACCAAACCATCTAAATAATCATTCAGCAGCATGCTGAGGGGGGATGAGCTCCCACAGGTCGTACGACTAGCTGCTGGGGTGATGGGGTCATGGGGTGCTGATGGGTCACCTAAAGCATAAAACAGACTAAAATGACATTGTGATTGTTTTGTTTTAAATTCGAAATTAACAGCTGCGCGCAGAGCAGCTTCATACACACAACACAAAACCAAACCCCAAATAAACGGCACCAAACCATCTAAATAATCATTCAGCAGCATGCTGAGGGGGGATGAGCTCCCACTGGTCGTACGACTAGCTGCTGGGGTGATGGGGTCATGGGGTGCTGATGGGTCACCTAAAGCATAAAACAGACTAAAATGACATTGTGATTGTTTTGTTTTAAATTCGAAATTAACAGCTGCGCGCAGAGCAGCTTCATACACACAACACAAAACCAAACCCCAAATAAACGGCACCAAACCATCTAAATAATCATTCAGCAGCATGCTGAGGGGGGATGAGCTCCCACAGGTCGTACGACTAGCTGCTGGGGTGATGGGGTCATGGGGTGCTGATGGGTCACCTAAAGCATAAAACAGACTAAAATGACATTCTGATTTGCTATATTTTAAATTCGAAATTAACAGCTGCGCGCAGAGCAGCTTCATACACACAACACAAAACCAAACCCCAAATAGACGGCACCAAACAATCTAAATAATCATTCAGCAACATGGTGAGGGGGGGTGTTGTGTGAACTATTCAGTAAAGAGCTGCGCAGGGGCGGAGATAGTCACCTCCGAAAGTCACTTTAAAAGTGTACTTGACGCCATCTACCTCCATTCCCTCTTGGGACAGCAGCTGTGCCACCATCGCCGACAGCTGGGGCAGCTTAGTCTGGATGTCCGTGTACTTGTCATCGCCCAAATAGAACGCAAGGAGAGTGCAGTTCTCAACGCTGTTAACACCGCACTCGTTCAGGATCTCCTCGACGGCTGGCTTGTCGTCGGGGTTGAGCTTGGAGTAAATTGTCTTCAGCACCATGGATGTCCCCTGCACTTTGTTTTTTTTGAAGATGCCGCATGAATCCCCGAGCAGCTGGATCAGCACCACGTTGTCGGTCGACCCCGGCAGAGTGAAGTCGTAACCTTTGGCGATAAGAGAGCGGATCCGGTTCTCGAGAATAATCTTCGCGTCTCCCATGGCTGCGTGCAAAACTGAGGTGTCGACACCCAGGTCCTTCTTCAAAGCCTCCAGCCGTTTTCGAAGCACTCCCGTCGACTTGAGCTTCGGGAATTTTGTCCCTTCGGGCAAAACGGCACGGATAAGCCCCTCCGCTCCCCGCTTGGAGCACAGCAAGTTCACAGTCGTCTGGTAGTCGCGCCACGACATGTTGCCCTGGACGAAGAGGTCGAGCGACATTTCGTCAAAGTGGTCGGCGATGCAGTCCGCGACCTCCTTCTCCACTCGCTTCAGAACGCTCCGCGGGAGGACCGTCCTGAGGTCGAGGCGCGTCTTGTGCCTCGAAATGAATGCACCGAGAACCTTAGCTGGGTACGAAGCCTTGCCTTTCTGGAGCAGCTCGTCGTCCGCATAATTCTCGGCGGCTGAGTCGAGTTTCTCCAGCCAGTTGTCGCCGTAGCGGGCTCGAAACCACTCCGTCAAGTCGTCGACGTCTTTGCCAATCGTCCGTCGACCGGGGTTCTTGTAGTTGATACGCCTCTGTTGCTGCTCCTTTTCTCCGCTGTTTGGAGGGGATGCCTGGAAGGACTGCAGCCTGCCGACAGCATCACGCAACGAATCGTGTGCTGACTTGGCCTCATCCCGAAGCCTGTCGTTCTCCGCGAGAGCCCGTTTAGCTGCGTCCACTAGTTGGGCTTTCTCCCGCTCAAACTCCTCGACGAGGGACGCCTTCTCCGTTTTCCGGACGAAGCGATCTTGACGGAGGTTGCCCTTCGCCCTTTGAACCTCGTCCTTCAAATTGATTATCTCCCCGTGCGCGGCAGCGAGCTGCGACCTCAGGGCTGAAATCGTCTGCTGCGCTTGCTGCAGATGGACGGCAAGGGGGTTGCAGCGATTGGGCGGGAATGTTGATGCGACTGCATTAGCGTTACAAGTGCCGCTTGCTAAGCCGACGACACATGGCAAGGCCGCTTCACCATGTGACGGCGCTAACGAGCTAATCGCCGCGCCGATTCGCTGTTCATGCGTCATGCCACTTTGGCGGTCGGCACCCGCTGCGAGGATGCTAGGAGGCAAAACCCCAGCAGAATAAGCAGCGCAGCTAGCCAAAAACACCGATGGCTGATGCGCGGCTCTCCATGCCGCTGCGGTGTAGTTTTCGAGTCCGACAGAAGCACCCTCAACCACCGTTCGACCACCGAGAGCAGCCTCGCGACTGATCAATAAATTCGAGAGGCTGCTACCGTCGGGTCTCTGCCGTTTCGCGGACGGCGTTGACTGACCGACGTTGTCCGACATGCTGGCTCGAGCAGCAGTTGCTGCCCCGCTGATGCGCGACTACCAGCAGCAGGACATCCGATCATTTCAGGCACCTTAATCGATTAAACAATGTTGCCTCCTATACATATCATATATGATTAAGGAAAATCATAGAAAAAAGTTTAAGCATTATTCAAAGCTTAAGCCATCTCGACTTCATCATAATGATGTTGTGCCATACCTGGCCGCCTTCTTCCACGAATAGCGATGCCGACGGTAGATCGCCCAAATTAAGACACCGAGGTGTATGGTGAGATATCGCAACGATCCAGTCGTGCGCGACAAGGCAGTAGAGTGCGCCGGCGCATGCGCTTCTGCTGATCTGCTGAAGGTAGACAAATAACTGCGACGAGCTGCTACTATTGTTGCGGCTGCGCGATATCCCCGCGCTCTGCGTGCGGTCTTGACCGTGGGATCAATGAAGATTCCCCACATTTATACTAAGGATGTACATAAAGTCGCTTTATCACCGATAAATAATCATCATTCCGATTTCAGGTCAATCCTGTCATACAAATAAAAAAAACTAACAATGTGGTCAGCCATGATGATGAGTCAAACCATACAGGTACAGGTACAGGTACATGTACTCTCGGCGAATGCACTTTATTGTAACACGCTGGCAATGCACGTGATGATGAGAATCCCCGTCAGCACTATTTTTGTAAATTCGATGAATCATGGTTTCATTACAGCGGATGAAAACGTTCTCTATTCTTGTCGCTACGTTGTATGGGATAGACGATTCTATTTGCTTGACATGTCGCTATGTACAGAGGCCGTACAGGCGTCTCGCTATCGCTTGACTGCAGAAATGTCACTTCTGGGGCCGAGAAGAACGTGGTGAAATATCGATACATCGGCGATAATATCGGCTTAAATTGCCATCGATGTCAGCATCTCAAACTATCAACGCCATCAACATCGACAATCCAAGATATCAATACCATCATCATCGACGTTGCAAAATATCATTACCATCAACATCGACAAAATTCACTTGATCCCTAGCCTTAGTTTGCAGCACATGTTTTTGTTGGGTTGTATGGGGATAGAATGTAATTTACGTGTTCTTGAACAATGCGACACGTCTCCCAACGTGCGCACGGGTCTCAGCCTTGAAGAGCAATATTGCATTGTGCCCTCTCCATACACGACATGATGATCTTTGTTGTGAGCTAGACATTACTGCAATGCATCATTGGTTGACTTATCATATGCAAATAACTTGTTTATGAGTTTTCTTAATAGTCTAGTACTTGTTTTCGATTTATCATTTAGATTTCGATCTTGAACGCTTGAATTATCAGATGCATTGATCTTTAGCGTCCGAAATATTAGATGCATTGATCGGTTGTGCCGCGAGTTATCAGATGCATTGATCTTTAGAGCCGCGATTTATCATATGTGTGACGAGTACATTCCTGCAACAGTACATTGCATGACATTGTACAGGTACTCGTTACGGATACCAATTCGTGCTTTTCCACAGGATGGACGTATACTCGTGGGTACGTCGCTACTGCAATATTGTAATGGTGCTGATGCTACAGTACGACCAGTACCTCCCGGTACGTACAGATATGCATAATTAATCTAACCAGCCAGATGACGCGCCAGAACGAGCTCTCCGATGCAGAAGGAGCCGCGTCGTGAAACCCAATGCTAGGCACGCCGCGTCTCGAGGCGAATGACGACGGTTGAACAGCACTAACGCATGACACGTAAGCTTAGCTTGCAGGCGTAACCAGTTTGGGCTGAAACCTATTTAAGCCTAGTGCAGTAGAGGGAGGTGACAGAACCTTTTAACAATTCCTTTGTTCTCTTACAACATCTACTGCCTAAGTACAGCAGTGAAACATCTTTCACCATTTGCCTCTCGACAACATCATCTTGCCATCTTGCAACAACAGAACTAGACACACTAGAACAGATTTGTGCAAGCTTTTAGCTTTCAGAGGCTAACCGCCACACTGGTTTCGGAGCTCTTTGGTCGACGCACGCTTTCGTTGCTCGTTGATCTGCTCGACGTTGTTTGATTGAGTTGAGATGGCTTCTCTAGGAGCTGGACATTACGTGGTGTTAGTAATTCACGTTGGAGGAACTAAACCGTCGGACTTGAAGTTGGTGTTTCAGCGTGAGCCTCGTTCTGGTAAAACTTGGTTCCCAACTGGCTCTGTCTTACCTAACGAAGAGCCTGTCGACGCTGCTATTCGCGAGTTACACGAGGAGACCGGTCTTGTTTTGACACCGGATGATTTGACGCTGTTGAGTGGTGAACCTGTTGTTGTTACGCTACCTCAAGGACGACAGCTTGTCTACGTGTACCCGGCGTCTATTCTTGTCATGTTTGCTACGAACAACTTACGAACACCTGCTCAGGTCGAGCAGGCTGTTTTAGCACAGTCGACAGTTAATCCGGATGGCACTTACGTCGTCCCGGAAACCATCAACATCGACGGTCTGACACTTACGCCCGCACAAAAATGATTACTTCGTGCCGAGAAGCACAAGAGTGAGTTACTCCACTTTGGTTACGTGACTCAGTGGGAACTCTTTTTCCGAGCGATACGTCAACACGTTCCAATCATGTTTGATGACGCGTCAATCCCGAAACAGTTCCACATGTACTGCCGGTTTACAACGGTCGACTCTGGTTCCGTCTGGCTGCTGATTCGTGGACACATTAATCGACTGACTGGTGAGGGACCTACGGATTTACGAGTGGGAATGCCGATGCCTACCCACAACTTGGCTGGACTATCTTTGACCCTCACGGAGACTCAGCGTAAGGCTGCAATTACTTCCCCGTACTAGACTGATCAGGTACCTCATGTACTAGAGGATTGGCTCGAAGCACAGCCTAAGCGTTTTGTTATGCTTGGGATTACGGCTGACTCGTACGACGCAGTGTTCTGGGTTACTTCACAGTTTTCTGGACACTTGGGTGGGTGGTGGTTGAACCGGAAAAATCAGCCCCCAATTCCATCTACGGACGACAAGCTTGTTACTGAGTTACGCAAGTCAATGTTTCTTCCGAACATCAAGGACGACGCAATTAACGCTTTGCTAAGCTTTACGCAGAGCAGCACGATGAGTTACGCGGTCTTCACTAAACAGTACAACGACTACTTACGTCGGTCTCGTCAACACCTGGCAGCTGATGTACATTGTGTACGCTTCATTAATGGCCTAGCGAACATTACGCTCAAGAATCTGGCTAAGTCACACCGAGCTCAGAAGGGATACCAGACTACGCTGGTGGAGCTGCAAAACTTTTTGAATGACGTCGTGACAGACTCGCCGGAACTCAGCAATACGAGGTCTGCTGCTGGACCATCTGCCTAGCCTTCACGCAAGCGCAACTTTGATGACCCTCTCGAGGAAGCCGCTAACGTCTGGAAACGAAATAAAGGTGGCCGTGGTCGTTGCCGCGGACGTAGACGTGGTGGTGGCAATAATGGTGGTCGTGGTGGCAACAATGGTGGACGTGGTCAGACATCTGGTCGCGAAGATTTCAACACACTCGCAAATGCGATGACAGCTGAGGAGCGTAAGCGACACATGGACGAGGGACTCTGCTTCAAGTGCCACAAGAAGGGACACCGTCTGTTCCAATGTCCTGAGTTCAAGGGCAAGGCACCGATGGAACCTAAGAAGCAATGATGGTGGCAAGGCTGTTCTACAAATGAACTGGAGCAGCCGGCTACATCTACTGTTCATTCTGAGACACTGTTAGCGACAGAGGTCGTCGAAACACCTTCGGCATCTCCATCGACTACGGTCGCGACACATGTAACGCTAGTAGCAGGTCTTCGTCGTCAAACTAAGCAGAGACAAAGTCGTAAAACTGTAACCAGACGTTCAGTTGATTGGAAACTGGTTGACTCAGTCTTTGACCCTCTGCATGCACGATTCAACTTCACGTTGGAGGGATGTGCTGATGATGAAGGTCTTAACTCGCACAGTGACTTACCTCATTGTTCGCCGAGTGACTCGATTCTAGACAGAGATTTGTCAGGAGAACGGGTGTTCATCAACCCACCCTGGGAGTTAGCTGAGCAGATAGCGCAGCATTTTGAGGATTGTCGTCGAACATCTCCGACATCTACGATGGCTGTATTTGTACTACCGAAGTGGGCAAAATTTACTCAAGTGACTAAGCACTGGAAACTCTACCAGGAATTCCCAGCGAGAACTCAGCTTTTTACTCGTCAGTCACTGGAGAACCCAGCGCAGCAGGAGGTGGTTGCTCCAGCTCCTTGGCATGTACAGCTGTGGTTAGTCGACGCAGATTGTGCGTTTAACGACTCCTCAGAACCTACAGCACCTGATCAACCCGACTCGGTACCTGTACATGCAGACGACGCAGAACCGTCCATCGCTACGATGCAACAATTTTCCCCGCCAGCTACAGCCCTACTGACTGACCTCACGGAAGCTCGCCCGTTAATTCGAACCGAGCTGACTGTGAAAACTCCTGATGGCGGACACACAATTTCTGGATTAGTGGACTGCGCTGCGACGCTTGATTTTGTGTCAGAGGACTTTGTACGACGCTTTGCTTTACAGACTCGGAAGTCTGCAAGTAAGACTCCAGTTCGACTCGCTAACGGACAGCGAGTGACTTCTACGACAGTCTGTGACGTCACTTTTGAGCTGGCTCGACACGAATTTCAACGGACTTTCTACGTCTTACGTGATTTACGCACAGCTGATTTAATCCTGGGTTTACCATGGCTTGATGACGAACAAGCCTCTTTACAGTTTTGTACAACCAGAACTTTTACATTAATGGACGGCACAGCTGTGGAGACTACCCTCGAGGAACGACGCCCTGAGTGTCTACTCATGTCGTCTACGAAAGTTCAGAAACTTATGCGCAAGACGCGCCGCAGTAGAGGACGTCATGCTGATTTTTACGTCATTGAACTCACGTCAGCCACCGAACAACCGACAAACTTTCACACTGGAGAGGAGCTAACTGCAAAACAACGTGACTACTTCCGGTCGTTACTCTTCGATGACTTCCCGGAGTTACTGCAGCCTGTCGACTCTCCACCTGTAAGCCGACAGTGGGATCATCCCATTGAAACAATTGGCCCGATGCGACGTCAACGTCTCAACAGATTGTCACCCGCAGAGCGCGCTGAGCTTAATCGACAGCTCAAAGACGCAGTGGAGGCTGGTCTAGTCCGTCCCAGCTACAGTGAGTTCGGCTCGCCAATTCTTTTTGTGCGGAAAGCTGATGGCTCGCTACGTCTGTGCATTGACTACCGTGGCCTTAACGAAGTTACGCGTAAAGATGCCTACACACTACCGAGAGTGGATGATACTCTAGACGAACTTAAAGACGCGAATTTTTACACACACCTCGACCTCGCTTCAGGATTCTGGCAAGTTCGAGTGCGTGATCAGGACGTTCACAAGACGGCTTTTCAGACCCCTGATGGCTTAATGGAGTGGGTCACCATGCCGTTTGGCCTGTGCAATGCGCCGGCTACATTTCAACGAATGATGAACGACATTCTTCGCGACTTTTTACATAAGTTCGTGACAGTCTACCTGGATGACGTATGCATTTACAGTCGAACACTGGAGGAACACATGGAGCACCTACGTCTAGTGCTACAGAGATTCAAGGAGGAAGGGCTGAAATTACGCCTTAAAAAATGCTTCTTCGGATTACAACAGATGAAGTACATGGGCTACACTGTGTCAGCCGGTAAAATTTCGGTTTCCACAAAGAAAGTCGAGGCCGTTGCAGACTGGCTGTGCCCAAGACGCAGAAGGAGGTTCGCAGTTTCGTAGAGTTCTGCAACTTCTATGCCAGATTTATACACCATTTTAGCGACCTTACGGCTCCATTGACGGACTTACTGCGGAAGTCCCAGCCACAAAAGGTTTCGCTGACGCCTGCCTGTTTGGAAGCCTTTGAGACTCTCAAGTTACGGCTCATTTCCGCGCCATGCCTGATCCTTCCGGAGGTCGGCTCGGACGCGACGTTCACCGTGGCTACAGATGCTTCAACAGTGGGGATTGCAGCAGTCCTATTGCGAGACCAAGGAGGAGGTCTTCAACCAATCTCTTACTGGGCGCGTAAGCTGAATCTAGCTGAGCGTGGTAACACTTACTCTGCGTACGACTTAGAAGCTTTGGCCGTATGCGAAGCTGTCAAGCATTGGAGGTGCTACCTTGAAGGCTGTTCTAAGTTCCTTGTCGTAACAGACCACGACACACTGCGACATCTGCTCAAGCAACCGAACAACAGGCTGAACAAGCGGCAAGCAAGATACCTGCGGGATTTGCAACCGTTTGTAGGCTCGATGACACTTGCATATCGCAAGGGAGCTCTTAACGAAGCTGACCCGTTAAGCCGGCGTCCAGACTTCGTACCTCAGGCCACAGTACCCTTATTTTGGGATGGCGAGGTTCCGTCAGATCGAGAATTACGACGGAAGTCCCACCTGCTGTTTGAAGATGCACAGTTAAATTCACTGACTGTTGATGCGCTGCAGCTGAGCCCTGAGTTCGCTGATCTCATTCGCGAGGGGTTCTCACGAGATTCGTTTTATGGGGACGATGGTGAGTGGACAAGAGACAGCCGGATAGAAGCCAGAGACGGGTACTTTTGGCGCCTCAATCGCCTCTGTATTCAACAGAACTCTGAGCTCCGACTGAGATTGATCACAGAGCTGCACGAAAGTTCGTCAGGTGGTCACATAGGAGTTGCTAGCACTCTTGCTAAAGCACTCGACAGATTCTGGTGGAAACGAATCCGCCAAGACGTGAAAGATTTCTGTGAACGCTGCGTCGTGTGTCGACGAGCGAAGATTCGACCGCAGATGGCTGCGACTCTTTACCCATTACCTGTTCCACCCAGACCGTGGCACACAGTTGGTCTTGACTACCTTACACAGTTGCCTGAGAGCAACGGCTTTAACAGTGTGCTGATTGTAGTAGACCATCTAGCTCGAATGGCCCATTTTCTGCCATGTAAAGAGTCGATTACTGCCGAAGAAACTGCCACTTTGTCTTTACAGGGAGTCTACCGCTTACATGGACTTCCCCGCGTGCTGATCAGCGACCGAGACCCGAAATTTGTCAGCGCTTTCTGGCAGACACTTTGGAGACGCCTCGGAACGCGTCTAAACATGTCTTCAAGCAGACACCCAGAAACAGATGGGTTGACAGAGCGAGTGAACAACACGTTTCAGCAGCTTCTTCGTTGCTTCTGTTGCTACGATGGCTCTGATTGGACGACACTTCTACCGCAAGTGGAATTTGCGTACAACGCTTCGCGTGCACTCGGAATTGAGCACACACCGTTCGAGGCTAACTTTGGGTTCTCTCCTGAGGAGCCTCCTGACTCACTGTTCAGCATGCGACCATCGATACCAATTTCGCAAGACGCAACAGAACGATTGAGATTGCTACAGGAAGTACACACCCTGGTACGCTCAGTGTTACAACTACACAAGGACGAGATGCAGGCGCGCACAGAACCGTCTACAACGCCACACTTCGCTAAGGGAGACAAGGTGTCAGTCGTCACAACAAACCTTTTTCTACGAAGACAACCGAACCACAAACTCAGAGACAGACAGCTTGGCCCTTTTCCAGTGGAGGAGCAAATTGGGAAACACAGTTACAGATTGAAACTACCAGCAACAGTACGCTTACATCCTGTGTTCCATGTTAACAATTTACGACCCTGCTCTACCGCTCCACTACGACCACCTGTCCCGGTGACTGTACCTGAAGGAGACGACGAGGAGTTTGACATCTCGCACATCTATGCTGTGTGCATCAAGTCGCTACCTGGACGACGAGGCAAATATTTGCTTTTCATGACGCACTTCAGTGATGACGACATTCCCCCTGTCTCGCACCGGTTGAACGAGGTGCATCGAACAATTGCGTTACAAGAATTCTTGGAGACGCCCCAATGGCGCAAGTTCGCTAAGACTCAGGCGTACATTGACTTCATGCACGCTCACCCAGCGCGCATTCCTGAGTCCCAATAACTGCTTCAGTAAAGGAACCAAGAACCACGGAGGTCTGCCTCACGGCGGCCTCATTGATCTGTCAAGAGGGGGAGGGTACGAGTGTGACGAGTACATTCCTGCAACAGTACATTGCAGGACATTGTACAGGTACTCGTTACGGATACCAATTCGTGCTTTTCCACAGGATGGACGTATACTCGTGGGTACGTCGCTATTGCAATATTGTAATGGTGCTGATGCTACAGTACGACCAGTACCTCCCGGTACGTACAGATATGCATAATTAATCTAACCAGCCAGATGACGCGCCAGAACGAGCTCTCCGATGCAGAAGGAGCCGCGTCGTGAAACCCAATGCTAGGCACGCCGCGTCTCGAGGCGAATGACGACGGTTGAACAGAACTAACGCCTTACACGTAAGCTTAGCTTGCAGGCGTAACCAGTTTGGGCTGAAACCTATTTAAGCCCAGTGCAGTAGAGGGAGGTGACAGAACCTTTTAACAATTCCTTTGTTCTCTTACAACATCTACTGCCTAAGTACAGCAGTGAAACATCTTTCACCATTTGCCTCTCGACAACATCATCTTGCCATCTTGCAACAACAGAACTAGACACACTAGAACAGATTTGTGCTAGCGTTTAGCTTTCAGAGGCTAACCGCCACATATGCATTGATCTTTTTGAGGCTGAATTATGAGATGCACCGACAGTTAGGGTCTGACTTATCACGTGCATCGATCTTTACGTAAATGAAAGTCAGATCTAGTAATGCGATTCTTTATAAAATAGATCGATTCTCGATCTTTATACACTAAGTTAATCAAGATTCTCTATCTTTAAGTTTGAATTAATCACTATTTTCGATCTTTAAATTTGAATAAATCACGATTCTCGGTCTTTATGCTCTCGATTTCGATTCGGACCCTTATCCGCGCGATCCTCAGCGGTCGGGGAGCCTCGGCACGGAGGGCTTTAAAAACTGTTATATGTACAATAATCGCAAAGACATCCGCTCGGCCCATCCGATATGATGTTCCGCAACTGAATACGCCCTAAATACCGTCCCATTTGAGGGGATGTGGCATGTATATGTGAAATGCTTTTGGGCGAGGAGGGTACGGACGGATCATCCATTGGTTGAGCGTATTGGAGTTGGCGGCGGATAGCCGGGAGTCGACGCCGGGGAAGCATGTTGACTAGCATGTTGACGTCGAGCTGGCCAAAGGGGGGGCAGCACGACACCAACAACATGAAAATTGTCGCGACGGGAGGAGCGGCGATATCGGGCGGCGGCTGTCCTTAGAATCAGGCGCGTGCAAAAAACCCGGTATTTAGGGTTTGGATGATTTCCGCACCCCCGCGGCCATTTGGATCCGGCCATTGCAACCATGCACTACGCTACCGCTACGTACTATCGCTTGGCACACCTAATGTTAGAGAGAGCGGGCGCGGGTAAGCGCCGAGGCTCGCCCTCGAAACAAGGGTGCTCGTCAGACGCGCGAACGGTGGCATGAAGGTACGATCGCCGGCTGGTTCCCACTTGGTACACGGGAACCAACACGGAAAATCGGGGAAATGGCCGGGAATTTTTTCAGCGCGGCGGCAGGAGCGCTAGCGTTTTCTGTTTGGCTCCCCCCCCCCCCCTCCCCCCCTTTCCCACTTGCCCTCGAGGTGACGGGGGGCTCGTCAAGGATGGAAGTCGCGACAGCTAAAGCGACAACGACCTTGGGACGGGGCTTACGAGATGCGACGGTGGGATCGACCAGCGACCACGCGAGGAGTTTTTTGGCTAGCCTTTCCACTCCTATATCCGGTAAAACCGAAAGTCATGCGGGAGCTAAGATTAGATTGACCCGCCGCCCTTCTTGAACGTTGATTGGCCTAGGCCGGTCGGCACCCATGTTCGGTGGGAGCGGGTCGTGCATAGTGAAGATCGAGCAGCAGTTTCACTTTGCATTTCTTGACAAGAGGGCTCATTTTTAGATATGTTTGTCTTGATTTAAAGATTATTTTTGATGTTACTGGTTAAGCGGGGGGCCTATGGCAATTCTTGCGGTTGCTCACAGTTTTTAAGCTTCAAGGAACGTCGGCACACATTGCATATGCGTGTATTGATAGGTGTACATGGTCGAAGAGTACCCGGCCCAATGCTTTATGTGTCCTAAGTGGCTGAGTAGCAACTAATGGTTGTTAGACATTAGCCGGCCCGTTTTGTTACCAATTATCTCTATTATTATTTTATTCATTCAGTTGTATTTTTTGTCGCTAGCGAAACGTAGTGCAATATTCCTTTACTCTCAGCCTCGTATTCTTGTATTTTCAGCTGAACATATCATCTTCGCGGATGGTGGCAAAGTTCATCTAAGAACCGGCCTTAAACTGTGTACATGTAAGAGACAAGCAGGGAGGGAAACCCTACCTACCTATTGTATTTTCAGGCTTAAGAAAACATGTTTATATTGTTTTCCCGCGAGACCGCACCGCAAAGTCTTCTTTGAAAATTTGCACATATCATTTATGAATGTCGTCCATTTTGTATTTAAAAACTGTACAATTTGGCAGTGTGCTAGTCGGGTTTGTAAGTACTAGAATCATTTATTCAAACATTGTTTTGATCTTTGAACTCTATACTTCACTGCCCCAACAATTGTGGCTTGTAGTTTTTAATGCCAAATATCGACATCAAGAATTCAACGACAACAAACCACACAGTATGCTAACATATGCAAGCATCGAAGAACCATCGCTAGGCGGCCGCTTCCCCGCGAGCGCACATCAAAGCAGGATTTCGCTTAATGAATTTATGAGATTTATTTACAAAAAATGTCTGACATAAAGACCCGGCGCACAATCGCGGCATCCTCCCGCCACGCGCCTCTCACTGCTGCGCGAGCTTGTATTCTAGCTGGGATTGATATATGATGGATTCAATCTCCCGTGACTGTATGGTAATTCAATGACTATGGGCGTGATGCGGTCGCATAAGGTGGGATAGTAGAGATGTAGTCGTTGCGACACGAGCTAGTAGTCGGCATGCGGGCGTGGCAGGTAAAACACATCTTCCCATGCCGGCACATATGAGGTCACCGTCAACTATAAAATACATGGGCCCGTAATAGGTGATGCAAGGGCTCAACGGCCGCTTCGGATATCTCGACCTGTTGCTATGAGTCCACCGATATAGACATTATGTTCGAGGTGGCGGTTGATTTCCATGTGCCCGAATTCTCGAAAACGCCGGGGGCGCTACCTCCGCCGCATCTCTGCTTGCGGCCCCAAGAGGGGTTACCGTAGTACTAAAATGTCCCCTAATTGAGGATGTAAGAATTCCTAATAATTTTTGAGACGGTTTCAACAATTTTCTTCCCCAGGGGTCATCATCAAATTGCGTTCTCTCATGCATCGATTACCCGCTGTTGAACTAATATTATACATTATAATAGAAATACGCGGAGTCAGTAATATCATATAGGACTAGTTGAACTCCCACATGAACTCTCATCGGCCGTCTAGCAAGTCCGCATGGACATACCCACATAATGTACGGCGGTGGGTATGTTGTATCAACTCGTTTCACACAAACTTGAATTCTGATTGGGCTCTCCCGCGCCACCTCGCGCCGCCGCCGACCGTCCGACTAAGAACATTTTGACACCAACTTGAATTTCGACTGGGCGGTACCGCGCTACCTCGCGCCGCCGCCAACCCTCCGACTAAGAACATTTTGAGACAACAGAATTATGTAGAAAGTTGCATTCGGCTGGTACATGGCTGCATGGCTGGTACATTTTAGGTCTTGATGTACACCTAACATCACCGCTGTGGTCATTGCAGTTGCTAACCTTCCATACATGGTCGGCTCCATCGGAACTTCGTCGTGGAAGATCACGCGAGCATCTTGCGTTGTAAGGAAATGGATAGCAAAGTCCACTGCCAAACCGGCCGCTCCAACATGGGCCGCATCCGCTAAAGCAACCACGTCATCCACCCCCATGCCTCAAAGACGATGAAAAATGATAGGTTGAAAGGCTTGTAATACATTTTAACCCTGCCGAAATACACTCTTCCCATAAAGTCCGTTACTAGTGAAATAGGGCCCTTCGCGTAGGGCGGGTATTTATCATGTAGGGTGTTGCGCGACATAGTCCGTGTGGTAATCAAGTTGCTACACAGCAATGTTTGTCAAGTAGCATCGTGATAGTACGGCTGTGACTCAACACTATAAGATGACAAGCCAATAAGCAATATATCTATAGAGAGGATTAGTTTGCTGATGGTGGCAGGTTGCTGAGCGTTAGATATCATCTAAAGGCTCAGAATATACGTTGGCGTGTACTCACCACAAGGTGAGTGCGTGTCTTGCGATAGGCAAGTGCTAGGCACTTGCTGAGGGTGAGATGACATGTAGTGTCACTCACCGAGTGTCAGCATTCCTTATCGCCCTCTCAACTTT
This sequence comes from Tetraselmis chui, assembly GCA_026401115.1. Taxonomy (NCBI): domain Eukaryota; kingdom Viridiplantae; phylum Chlorophyta; class Chlorodendrophyceae; order Chlorodendrales; family Chlorodendraceae; genus Tetraselmis; species Tetraselmis chui. Next base: position 133,303 of record JAPMLY010000506.1, read on the forward strand.
GATTGCTTATGGGTCCTTAAGCTGCTAGTTGTTGGAGTCATTTGTCTTGATTGGAACCTAGAGCTTGCTTCTCGAAGAGTGGTAGACCTTTGTGGTGTCGCACGATACGTGAGGTGCGGCTGGCTCACAAAGTGACTGGCTCTTGCTTGTTTTTGTAGCTTTACTTCGATACCCGGCTGGTAGCGACTTGTTTGTGCCGCTTGGAGCCGGCTTGAACCCCCGAACGCCGACTCGTGTGACGTGAAGATCGGCTTGCCTTCCTTTGGTATAGCTTGGCGCTTTCTGGAATTTTATTCGCTTCCGGAGCTTGTCACCCGCCACTTTCTTTTCTCGTGAAAGCCTATAATGGTCTAGCTGATTTTTTGGAAAGGCATCTTACCACAAGTGTGCTAGCACTCATGTACGACGTCACTTGACCGACCTTCTTAGACTCGTTTCTGATTGCCTTGGCTGTATAGACTCCGGGAGTATAACTGCGTCTTCGGTCAGCCCTTTGTCGTCTCCTTTGCTGAGCCGTGTTGCCCGCCTCTTCACCGGTACTTGGTGCTTTTCTTGTTGGAATTTTCCTGATTTTCTGGTGCTCTTGAGAGCGCATCCGACGTACCTGCTATGGACTTCGTGAAACTACCCAAGTTCAGTGGGTAGAGACGATATTTTGACGTGTGGAATAAACGTTTCCGTGCATTTGGCTTGATGCAAAAGTGGGCTTCGGCTTTGTCGTCGGATGGTGCCGCTTCTTGTCAACAACAAGTCGACATGTACTCCATATTGATTCTTGCGCTGCCGGAGGACGATCTTTCCATTATCGAGAATGTTAGCGAGGATGACAAGACCCGTTTTTGTGGGCTACGCTTCCGAATCACCGGCGTGGTTGGTGTACAATCCTGCTACTCGTCGGGTGGTGAGCAGCCGTAACGTGGTGCTCGACGAGGCTGTAGTCCTCTCCATGGGGGAGAGCAATGCAGAGCAACGCATTGATGATGAAGAGGACAACATCCCGCGCACCATGTGTAGCGAAGATAGGGATACACCTTCGGGGAGTCGCCGCTACGGGAGTCGCTGCAGCATTCCGGGTCGATGGAAGATGAACGGGACATGCATTCGGGGGAGACTCCACCTCCAAGGTATAATCTTCGATCCACTGCCACACCACAGCAATGCGTACCCAGTCCAAGGTATAATCTCCGTTCAGCGGGCGCTTCGGGAGATGGATGGACTACGGGAAGTACCGCGGCTATAAAGTCAGCCAGCAACCCGACGTTCAAGAGCATGTGTCATACAAGCAAGCGCTGAGGAGTCTCCAATCGGGGGAGTGGGAGGCAAGTATCAAGAGCGAGTACGACTCACCTGTATCTCGACAAACCTGGACATTGGTTCTTTGTCCTGCCGGTCGCAAACTCGTAAATTCCAAGTGGGTGTTCAAGCTAAAGCGCGATGCCAATGGGCAGATAACAAGGTACAAACCAAGACCTGTGGCTCGCGGGTTTACTGAAGAGAAGAGTGTGGACTACCACGAGACCTTCGCTCCCACAGTGAGGGTGATTTCTATTCGAACGTTGCTCGCGCTTGCTGCTTATAATGATTGGGAGGCGGAGCAGCTTGATGTGGTGATAGCATTCTTGGAGGCCGATATCGAGGAGGAAATCTACATGAGGCGGCCGGAAGGATTCCGTCACTTCAACATCAATGGAGAGGAGCGAGTGTGCTTGTTGAAGAGATCATTGGATGGCCTCAAGCAAACTCATAGGAATTGGAATAAGACAATCACAGCATGGGTAGAGGAGTATGGCTTCATCCAATCCAAGGTGGATCCCGGCATTTACGTCTTCATCAAGGAGGGTGAGCTTTATGTCTTGGCGTTGTACGTGGACGACAGCATCATCGTCGGACCAGCGGGTAGCTTCATCGTTGGGTTCAAGTCGGCTTTCAGTGAAAGGTTCAATGTGCAAGACCTCGGTAAAATGTCTAGGTTGCTTGGCATGACAGTCGAGCGTGATCGTGGCAGCCGCATCATCAGGATTGGACAACAACAATACGTCTTAGATATGTTGGAGCGCTTCAACATGATGGACTGCAAGCAAGTGGGCTCACCTATGGCGGTTGATGCTTTGAGCAATTGTGTTGAGACGTCGACATCAAAGTTCCCTCCCGGTCTAGTGCCGTACCAAAGCTTGGTCGGTAGCTTGTTGTACGCTTCTGTAAGCACACGGCCCGACATCACCATGGTTGTTAGCCACCTTAGCAGGTACATGTCCGACCCCTCTCAGTCACATTGGGAGCAAGCCAAGAGGGTGCTCCGCTATCTCAAGGGGACCGCATATTCGGTCTTGATGTACGGTGGCGCACCTTCATCAAAGGTGGTAGGATGGACAGATTCTGACTACGTGAGTGACATTGGCGAGCGGCGCTCTCGCACGGGGTATGTGTTCATGCTCAACGGTGCAACGGTGAGTTGGAAAAGCCAGCGGCAACAAACTGTGGCGCTGTCGACAGCGGAGGCAGAGTATGTGGCGCTGACTGCGGCCACTCAGGAGGCGATGTTTTGAAGCAACTGCTCCATGAGTTTCACCAAGACTCCGGGTATGCCATCACAATTCACGAGGTCAATTAGAGTTGTATTGTTCTCAGCAAGAATTGCATGACGTCCGGACGCAGCAAGCACATGGACGTGAGGTACCACTTCTTTCAGGAGAAGGTGGAGAGCGGAGACATCGAGGTGCAATATTGCGCGACGGAGAACATGCTTGCTGATGTGCTAACCAAGCCATTTGTGAGTGCAAGGCACGGCAAGTTGTGCAATGCCATCATGGGATTGCCTGGGTAGCAAGGGGGAGTGTTGCGCGACATAGTTCGTGTGGTAATCAAGTTGCTACACAGCAATGTTGGTCAAGTAGCATCGTGATAGTACGGCTGTGACTCAGCACTATAAGATGACAAACCAATCAGCAATAGAGAGGATGGCGGCAAGTTGCTGAGCATTATATATCATCTAAAGGCTCAGAATATACGTTGGCGTGTGCTCACCACAAGGCGAGTGCGTGTCATGTGATAGGCAAGTGCTAGGCACTTGCTGAGAGTGAGATGACATGCAGTGTCACTCAGCGAGTGTAAGCATTCCTTATCGCCCCCTCAACTTTTGTCTTGACTGGTGCGGAGGCAGGAGCGCCCATCTTTTCTATGTCTATGTGTCTCGGTCCCCCCCACATGTCCTCGAGGTGACGGGGGACCTCGACAAGGAGGACCGTCGTGTCGGCGGATGCGGCGGCGACCTTGGCGGGGCTTACGGGATGGGGCGGCGGGATCGACGAGCGACCACGCGAGGAGGGGTTTTTTGCCAGCCTTTTCCCTCCTTTCTTCGGCAAGACCGAAGTCACGCGGGAGCTAGATTAGGCTGGCCCGTCGTCCCTCCCGAACGCCGACCGGCCTCGGCCGGTCGGCACCCCGGTTCGGTGGGAGCGGGCCGAGCATCGTGAAGGTCGAGCAACAGTTTAGTTTTGCATTTCTCGACAAGTGGATTTATTTTTAGATCTGTTTTCTTGATTACAAAGTTATTACGCTGTTACTGCTTAGGCGGGGGGACTGTGGCAATTACTGCGGTTGCTTACAGTTTTTTAACTCCCAAGGAACGTCGACACACATTGCAGATATGTGTGTCGATAGGTGTACCTGGTCGAAGAGACCCGGGCCCAACTTGCTAATAAGTCTTGTATGGCGAAGTAGAGTGGCCCGAGAGAAAGCAGTCGGTCCAGTTTGCCGGCACATGTTGTAAACAATTTCCAATTATTTTATTTCACCCCCTCAACTTTGACATAGGGTCTCTAGGGTTTAATTGTACTTTAGCTCGTTGAAAAGGCGGACCGGACCTTGTGTCGACGGTGAAGCACAAGGGGAAGCGGAGCACAAATGAGGCCCGTCAAGGCTACGATATGACGTATTTGGGTAGCGACCCAACCCCGATTTCGGGGCATACCCTGATTCGGGCGCCCCGGAATTCGGAATTTCGACAATGTTGTTGGAGTTTGGAAGTGCAATGGTTACACGGGTAGTCTAGCCAGCCTTGCTAGTGGGGCATCAGTGGGGACAAAGGGAGTGAAAAGAGAGAGATGGCGGCCGGCAAAGGCACCGGCAGGGCCGGCCGACCGCTACTAACAAGGAAATAGAGTACCGCTATTAGTACGACACTAAGTACTGAGAATATGACTAGCTACCTTGTACATAAGCACTAGGTAATGCGATGCTAGTGCTTACACTCCCCCTCAAGGTAGCGTAGGTCATGTCGTCGCCCTTGCTTGTCTTCGAGGAAGAAGTCGTCTTGGTCGTAGGCATTGTTCCGGTAGCGGTATCTCAAGCCGAGTAGGTGACTCTACAAGTGCTCACATGAACGGGATGCTATCGGCGAGTTGCCGATAACAAACTGGTCCAAATGTACTGCGTAATATACTAATCTGACATGTAGAGGGGAAACCGCCCTCTGGCGAATTAGCTATCGCATGAGAGCGATCGGCGAGGAAGGGGATATGCCGACAGGGCTGCCAACAACGTGCACGCAATCGAAAAGAGTAGTTGGGCGATGTCGTGTCGACTTCCCCCCCTTCACCGTGGGCCATGTTAGAACCTCGCTAAATCAAATGAGCGTTGCGGCGTTGCCTCGGAAAAAAAGTACTATTTAAAGTACGCGCGGGCCGAAGTTTCGCGAATCGTTTTGAATTTGATTTGAAGCTAGATCCGGTCGATAGCATCGGTAAGCTGTCAGCAGGGTGGTGTAGACAACCCACCTAGGGCGTCCATATGTGACCATGTGCGGCTAGCGTCGGTAGTGCTACTGTGCTAGTTCAAGCGAGTATCCATATTGCATGCTCTTCTCCTTGGGTGGCGGAGGCGGTACTGCTAGCCTAGGGCGGCCACGGTGGACCTTGGGTGGCTAGCGTCGGTATTGACTTATTAGCGAGTATCCAAGTTACACGCTCTTTTCCTACTTGGGGCTGCCGTATTTCGGAGGTCTGACTATCCCGGGTAACGTTGTAGAGGGCCCACCTGTTTGGAGGGAGTGAGGAAGTACAATGGTTACACGGGTAGACTAGCCGGCCCCGCTAGGGGGGCAACAGTGGGGACAAAGGGAGTGAAAAGAAAGAGATGGCGGCCGGCAAAGGTACCGGCATGGCCAGCCGACCGCCACCAACGGGGAAATATAGTACCGCTATTAGTACCACACTAAGTACTAAGATAAGGACTAGGTAATGCGATGCTAGTGCTAACAATTGTGGCTCGTGAATACTCCCAAAATCGGCGACACAGCATGGGGTTTTTATCCCAGCATGTTGTCCGCAAACATGGGAGCACGTGGGCGTAATGGCAGGTGCCGTTAAGATGCTTGACGTGGGTGGGATTGGGGCCGGAAAGCCACAGCTTGGGAGACTTAAAAAAAATCCAAACTTCGCCAAATAACGGTGTCCGATTCGAGCAAACTAAGCTGCAAATGGAAGCCCTTCCCCAAAGTAAATGCGTGTTATCCACGAATCTACGCGTACCTGCCTGTTTTCACGTCAAATCCGCCGTCCGGTTTCATCTTGCCCCTCGTACAGCCAACTAAAGCTTTTAGGGTTTCAAAATCTGCCATATTTGCGCGGGGCTAGCAACCCATGGACATGTTGTACCCGCACACCCGCTCCGTCAATACGCTCAATAATCAGCGCTCTTTGTTTCTTCTATTCACGGCGTTGCCCATTTCCTGCCCCATGATGGCATGGTGCCGTGCCATTTGCCGTACGCCAAATATAGGCCCGTGCTAGGGTACTTTGAAAGCTCCCCGCCATTTTTCACGCCCGGCGATGCGCAAGCTTCAAAGGCCAGCGATCCTCGCGCTAGGGTGCTTATACTCCAAGTCAAGCGCCCCTCAAGACCAATATGTCCCTAGCCCGTGCTCCGTGCTTGTGTTTCCGGGCACGTGGCAAGAAAACCTAGTGCACACGACATGTCATTTTCGGTATCGCCGCTTTGTAGGCGGCCGGGCGCAACACACCCGGCGGATACTACTACAAATCTGCAAACATGATGAGAATCAAGCGTGGAGTAGTCTCCCGGCTTGTCGCGACATTACGTGTACCGAGCCACGCATAGAGGCGTGCATAACCTGCACATGCGCGAATTTCGCCCCGAAAAATACGGGCCGCAAATCCAACGTGTGTGCCCGCAATAATTGGGGCCTGCCGATAAAGGTGCCCACGTCAAGGAACAACGCGCCTTGGCGTGTTGTTCAAAAATCAGTATTCTACCCCCCAATCGAGTTGCATGGCCATCGTAGCAGTGTGTGGCGGGTAATTAAATGCGCGCCGCTAGTAACGGACGTTATGGGAAGAGTGTACTTGCATAACTGACGCGTGCATATTCAGATTATTGGTAAGATTGATTTAAATCTAGAGGTCTGCATATTCAACACCCATGTGTACGGGACAACGACACTAACGGATATTGTTACCGTTAAAGCGGCGCGTCGCGCCTACATGACAACCACCTTGCCTTGTTAGTTAGACGCAACCAACGACCAAACGACGGCCCCAACGGTCAGCTCTAGCTAGCCCTCGCCTCATAAGCCGGAACTAGCGGAGAGGCTAGCACTCTGTGCTTTCTCGCTCAGCCAATCTAGGCTTCGCGCGAACCCACCCACCCAACCCTATAATACGTGCTACTCGACCCCCAGGCCCTGCCTGTGGGTGTCTTTTGGCCAAATTGTAAGCAATCTGACATCTTTGGCAAAACGTGCCCTAGGGTAAATTTCGTTTTTTTTTTCGCCCAAGGGATATGGGATTGGCAGGTAACCCGCACCGGCACCCTCTACTGATGGCGGGGTTTTGCTTGCAGCATGACTGATTTATTTCATTATAACATGCCGGAGGGACCTGCAATCTCACTCGCTATGCCCTGCCCTGGTAACGAACTGCTGCCTACTAACAGGCTGTCCAGCGTTCATCCTGGCTAAGGTGGCTGGAGGTCGGGCGTGTCTACCTTCCGACATAGAATAGTTCCATAGCATCTGTATTGTAGCTGACATGTGTGCTGTTTTCCACTGGAAATGATAGGCGCTTCTCACGATCCGTATCGGGTTTGTTTGCGCTGATTGACGACGTGGCCAAGTCCAGCAGAGTCAACAGCAAAGGGAAGAAAGATAAATTCCGGGTAGATAGACGCAATCAGAAAGAACGGTGGGCGGCATGGGGCGGCCGAAACAGCCACATCCACGGAAATATACACCTGGATTGTGCCAAGCGGCCGTGATAGACGAAGATGTTTCGGGAGACGTGGCGGGGCAGCAGAAGGCGAAGCGGCGTCGGACGGCGCCGCGACTCAGCGAAGCGCCAATATTGGAGCAACTCAACGTGGAGGTAACGCCAGCGGGCGACGGCGCAGCGCACTACTTCGCGACCATATCGCTGGAAGAGCACAACTGCGAGCTCGACCCCAGCGAGCTGAATGAGGCGGTGGAAGCGGGCGAACGCTTGCGGCTGTGGTTCACGCCTGTAGCGACGAACGCCGGCCCGCCGTTGCATGTTGTCACGTGTTTGCTCGACGCGCCGCCTCGCTCGACAGACGGAGAAGTTCAGCAGCACCAGCAGCACCAGCAGCACCACCCGGAACATTGCTTCCCACTGGTAAGACCTACACATAGTCACGTCCTTCGTGCAAGATAAGTCCGACACTGCCTTACTCAGAGCCTCTGCTGCCAATATCCGAAAGAGCGACACGGTCAACGGCACACGAGGCAGCTGACACCCACCCATATGTCCATACTCGTACTGTGCGGTCTGCTGCAGGGGTGCTTCGTAGTCAAGGAGCCCGCTGTCTGCCGGGCGCTGCAACGGCTGCTGGTCTCCAGTGACAAGGCCACGGCGCGAGTTGTACTGCGCGTTGTTGTCAGGTTAACCTCTCCACCTCTCAACTCAAAACAACAAATGAGGATGTCTTGTTCACTTCAATCGAAACTAAGGTAAAACGAAGGAGCTGTGAGGGGAGCACTCACTGCATGCCTGAAAACTGCTCTTACTGTTTCACCTACAGTACACATGGCTTCCCTAAGTTGGAGGTGGGGGTGCGGCTGCCGCTGACGGACACTCCGGGCGTGGCGGACAGCATCACAGTGAAGGGCTGGCACGCGGACTTCTTGCACCTCGCGCGCTGGCTGCTACCTGACCTATGCAGCGTGGCAGCTGGGGAGACGGATCCGCAAGTGACTGTCCCCTCTTGATTTCTGTTTCGAAAGCTCATGATTCGATGGGTTGATCTCACCACCATTTGTACGATGCATTATTATGAAATTGTGAAGTCGTTGGGGGTGCAGCATTCCTATTTACAACTTTCCCTTTTCAACCACCCGTTTTGGTAACTCTTTAGTCGTAAAACAGGGCTGTGGCTAGAGACTTGCCCATCGTAGATATATAGAAACTTGCAACTGGAGCTCTCTCTCTGCCTCTCATTACCCCTCTCTCTCATAGACCCCCCCCCCCCCCCCCTTTCTACACACACACACACACACACAAATCCACGCACAGAGAGGTACCAATACCTGTTCTACTACTCAAATCATGCAATACAGTTGGCGGGATGCTCATCTCTCATAATTTACATTAACTGTGAACACCCTCTTCAGGGGGACCCCTTCGACGTTGGGATTCTCTATTCGCTGATCACGCCTCCAGCCGAAGAGCCTTGCCTCGAGGTCGCCCCATCCGCGCTGAAGCCCAATTTACGGCGCTACCAACGACAGGCGGCTGCGTGGATGGTTGCTCGCGAGTCGGGGCAGCTCTCCGCCTCCATCGGTTCCACGAAGCCTCTCCCGCACCCACTCTGGCGCCAGGTGAACCCCGCCATCTCCCCCAAGCTTCTTCAGGCCACTCAAAACGCAACAAATTCCTGACCGCATTTCCATTTTCAATTTCAGGTCCCCTCCATCAATGGCCTTGGTTGTCTGTATCTTAATCCCTATACAGGTAACCCCCCCCCCCCCCCCCCCCCCCCCCCCAAACAACACACACACACACACACACACACAAACACACACACACACGCACGCACCTATTTGAAAATATTTGAAACAGATCAACATTCTTAGAAAACTGGTAGCTACCATCATTCCTTCAGAGGCGTGCATACTCTCTCTCTCTCTCTCTCTCTCTCTCTCTCTCTCTCTCTCTCTCTCTCTCTCTCTCTCTCTCTCTCTCTCTCTCTCTCTCTCGCTGTCTCCCTCTCTCATGCGTTCTTATCCACACAACATAATTTAGTCGGTCATTTCAATTTACGGCTTCATATACGAGACATCCATTCACAGGCACGGGGCAAGGGAGGCATACACGGATGGGCACATATATATGCCAACGTGCTGAGCACGCACTTGTATTCATACACTTATATCTACGCAAACGCGTTCAGACATAACCGACGGGCGTGGCTTAAAACTAAAGCATCCAATGGCAAACACAGGGATTGGCGGAACCGTTGCACACACATATACACGCGCACACTGACACAAACGCATTCAGGGGCATGCACAGACAGGGACATAGACATAGACAAAGCTACACACACGCACACACAGCCACAGCCACACACACAGCCGCAGCCACAGCCACACACAGTCACATGACGCCTGGTCTTATGCTCGCATGTTGCTACCAAATTGGGTGCATGGTAACTACATGAGGTTTGCAGTGACCAGAAACGCTGTGTCCGTTACTGTTCGGGGGGGGCTGACGGCCTGGTGCGTAGGTGTGCTCGCAGAAATCGAGTTTCTGCAAGAGCGGGTAAGCGGGGGCATATTGGCGGACGAGATGGGGTTGGGTAAAACGGTGGAGGTTCTCGCACTTGTGCTGGCTCATCCTTACAAGGGGGCTAAGGCGGAAGAGGTGGCAGGGCGACGGCAGGTGGAGCGGGAGGAGCGGGTGGACTGTGTGTGTGGACAGTATGGGCCCGCGGACCACTTCGACGACACCTATGAGGTCGAGGGCCTCTCTTTCGGTTGGTATCGGTCGTTCTATCTGCTTACCGCTGTTGTTTTACAAATCTTTCTGATGTGCGTTATGGGTTGGTTGGTAGGCTGAGTGGGTGCAGTGTGATGGCTGCGAAGCGTGGCTGCATGTCGCCTGTCTTGGTTTACAAAAGGCAAGCCAGATCAAAACAGGTGACCTTATCATTCCCCTCTTCTCCCCACCCTTTCACCTCCCCTCTCTCGTACCGCCTCTCCCTCTCACCATTGACTTGCCACTCTCGCCCACTGTGATATCCAGACACTTTTGAGTGCAGCCGCTGCATCCAATCCCGCGCAGCGGTGGAGCTGCATGGCACAACTGGGGCCACGCTCATCATTTGCCCGGATTCCATCCTTCCGCAGTGGGTTCAGGAAATTGCCAAGCACAGCGATGCGGAGGCGGTGTCTGTGCTGGTATATCAGGGTCAGAGCCAACTGCATAGCTACAGCACGGGTCTCACGGGATCGCTTGTCACGGCAGTAGAGCTGGCGGCTGCAGACATTGTGCTGACCACATACGAGGTAACATTCACACACACACACACACACACACACACACACCCACACCCACTTTCTCTCCGAAGCGCACACACAGCCACAAACATATCAACAACGCCATCACTACCAACTTTGAACGCAGAGTATGGCATGAATACATAAAGTTTCGGTAAAAAGAAAGTATACTTGTGGTATGAACTGCAAATATGAAGAGGTGTTGCAATTTGTCTCGGGGTGGCGACAGGTACTCCGCCATGAGCTGCACTACGAGTCGGACAACGTTCGTTCCAATCGGACAATGCGCACCTCCAAAAAATATCCGGTGAGTACGCCCCCACTCCTCTCAAGCAAGCAAACTCTCTCGCTCGCTCTCTCTCTCTCTCTCTCTCTCTCTCTCTCTCTCTCTCTCTCTCTCTCTCTCTCTCTCTCTCTCTCCCTCTCTCTCTCTCCCTCTCTCTCCCTCTCTCCCTCTCTCCCTCTCCCCTCTCTCTCCTCTCTCTCTCTCTCTCTCTCTCTCTCTCTCTCTCTCTCTCTCTCTCTCTCTCTCTCTCTCTCTCCCTCCCTCTCCCTCTCTCTCTCTCCCTCTCCCTCTCTCCCTCTCCCTCTCTCTCCCTCTCTCTCCCTCTCTCCCTCTCCCTCTACCACTCCCTCTCCCTCTCTCTCTCTCTCCCTCTCCCTCTCTCTCTCTCTCGCATACACACACACGCGCGCGCGCACCCACGCGCACGCAAATCCTTATGTAGTTACACACACAGTCACGCGCGCGTTCGCATACATACACACACAGACACACTTCGCGGTACGCGTACACGCTTGAATATAATGCACACACATGTGCACACGCGCGCGCACACACAGACACAGAGAGACAGACAGGTAAACACATACTCATGAGCACACGCATGCACACTCATCCGGGCGCTCGCCCACGCACACAGAGACGCATACGCGTGAACAGCAGGAAATGAATTTAATCTCACCAGTTGCTTTAAGTTCACTGAACTAGAACAGCCATCTGAACCATGCGCTTGTCGTTTTTGATTTTCAGTTTGCAGTTGAGAACTGGTAGTTGGAATTTTATGGAGACACTTGGAAGGCTTTCTGGCCTGATAAGGGGTTGGGCGAACTGCAGGTGCTTGCTACGCCGCTGACGCGGCTTCGTTGGTGGCGCATCTGTCTCGACGAGGCTCAGATGGTTGAAAGCTCCACTGCGAAAGCGGCAGAGATGGCTCTGAAGCTGGACGGCGTTCACCGTTGGGCCGTCTCGGGCACGCCGGTAGGGTTTCCCTAACTATTTGGATATCGCGCCCGTATCAAAGCACACACCACTTTGGACTGTAATGTTGAAACGACATCGCACATGGATCGATAGTCGATTATTCTTTAAATAAATGTATTATGCGTTTTTCTGTTCCCTGACTTTCTTGCTAGGCGATCGAGTTGTATCAAGACCAGTCGACGTGCCAAATCGTATTTCAAAGTCGCTATGCGACATATGTAATAAAGTTTTTTTTCGATAAGGGCATTCAATTGTACCGAGTCCGCTAAGAAGCTAGTTACATTTTGTAATAACCCAGACTCGGATTGTAGCAACAGCGAACGTCAGCGTGTGCTTGACTGAAGTGTTTTAAGCTATCTTCCGATTACTTTGGAATTGCTACGTACGGTGCCAGTGTCCAGGAAATAAACGACACATAAATTCGCATTGGAAAGTGGGAGTATGCATGTTTTAATTCGAATTGATGGACGGGGTGCAGATTTCACATGGCCTGGAGGATCTGTACGGCCTGATGATGTTCCTGCGGGTCTCGCCGTGGGGCACGTCGCGATGGTGGAAGCACCACATGCAGGGTCCCTGCGAGAGGGGCTCGTCCGCTGCTCTGGCAGATCTCGTGGATCTACTTAGCCCACGCGCCGGCGGCCTCATGTGGCGCAACTCGAAGCGAGACGTCGCGGAGGAGATTGGTATTCCACCGCAGGTCCGTGAAACCTGAGCCGATTTCTTTCCCTGTCGGCTGTATAGGTAGTCGTGCACTTTGGGGGGGGGGGGGGGAGAAAGTGTGCCGACTCACGCCTCGACCCCTGTATTCCCGTGTCGCAAGACTGTACTGCTTTATTGACACACGAGTGACGAGCATACCCAAACTTATATCTGACTATTTTCGTAAACGGAAGGACTTGTTATCATGGACCGCTATGACGAGGTGCCTTCACCAGGTTGCTCGTATACTGAATAAGTCAGTATAGCTTGAAAGGCTTCGTAGTCTAATAGGCGACACCCCAGTGCTTCGGGCTCTTGCATTTCCGCAAGCTTCAAGGAATCCATGTTTTTCGTGGATAGTTTATGTTAGAAAGGTCGCTATCGCCATGTCATGACCAACGTGTATCAAACCTTCGATTGTCAAAGTAATATGTTTTGTTGCGAACACAAACTCCTTTGACCAAAATTACAAAACGACTCATCGATCTCATCATGACATTATACCTAAGATAGGAATGTTCTTCGCACTGAACTTGATTTGACATTTTACTCTTTCATCATTAAGGAGTACTTGAAATGACGCATTGCGTATTATGCTAACTTTAGCAGACTGTGATTTGAATTCGCTAGCCTGTACATTAATTTGCGGTGTGCTGACTGACAGTCAAATCGTGTAGTCTTTCAACAAATAAGGAAGCAAATAAATAATTCATTGATGAGAAATTGAGAAATCGATTAGCCCACCGACAGCTCCTCACTAAGGCGATATCATCGACAGTCTTACCAGTGAATGCATAAACCAATGAATAAACCAACACGTCAATCAATCAATCAGGAAATAAATGAAGAATTTAATCAATCAGATAGTAATTCAGTCAATCGATAAAACGACAATTCATTCATTCATTCAATTAATTGACCATTCTCATTACTTACACTGTAAATAAAGTGTACATGTCGATACCGTGCTTTCGCACTCATGCCCTTTAATTGGGTTGGCGCGTACCGGTAGCGCTTTCCGCGCAAGACTGGCGCGTGAGTCTCTTTCGCTAATTCATATTAAATTCGGTATAGCGAACGGGTATCTGATCTTCGAGTCGGCATGTGCACATTTCATTACACCCCACTCCGGTGAGGTCGCTGATAGATGTCTGCCGGTATGAACATAACGTCTCTTGACTTCGTTTTCCTCGTCTGCGACGCAGCATACGCACGAGACGCCGCTCGAGCTATCGGCGGTGGAGCGACACTTCTACAACAGACAGCACGAGCAATGCAGAGTACGTTGGACCCCACCTTGCTGGTGATAGTTGATGTCACTGACTGCGTATGATGATGGCTAAGTGACTCGCGTTTGCGCTCGGTTCTGTTGTACCCGGGTACCTAGTCTTCGGCGTATCATTTGCTTAAAGCCTCTGTGCTAGACACCTCGGGACGGGAGGAGGACAGCTTCCGACAGCTCACCAGCCGCGAGGAGAAGAAGCTGCTCGGCCCACTTCTACGACTCCGTCAGGCCTGCTGTCATCCACAGGCAAGACTGCTCCACAGCCTTTGTATGCTTGCATCGTCATTGATTTTGTGCTTCTATGGCAATGTTCATATGTCTTATAGCTTTTGTCCATTTATGGAATTTTGGGTCTTACAACTATGAAATAATTCATTGGCCATATTTATAGTATATGTATGGGTGACATGAACTAATCAATATATACTATTTGTACCTCTGAAGCATATTATTTAAATTTGTGAGCTTTGTATTCCGACTAGCTGTCATGACAACTGCAGTTCTGAGTTCCTCAGGCACCGCCGCACTGTTGCATGAAGCCGTCCTGGTACTGTACAAGTGGTCGAGCACGAGTGGACTGATGCCCTAGCCAAATATGCTCCTGCTGTAACAAATCATTCGCAGGTCGGCTCCGGAGGCATTCGCTCTCTCGCTGACGCCGGCGGCCTGAAGGCGCCAATGACGATGGACGAGATTTTGAAGGTAGTGCCCTGTTCATTTTCCGAAAGTGCCCAAACTTGAATTATTACTACTATCTATGTATTACTGTCGCAGGCTTTCGATTGAGTTTGCGACCTCGCTCCTGCTATTTTGGCCCACTCTCAGGTGCTCATCGCGAAGGCAAAGGTTGAGGCGGAAGAGAGTCAGCGCGTACTGATGCTAGCCCTTAACGGTATCGCGGCGTGCATGATATTGGAGGGCGATCGTGCTGCTGCTGTTACGACCTACCGCGAGGCGCTTGCCACCGGTGAGTGCTCATTCCGAAAGATGTCTGAGCTACCAATAAATCCAGTTACGGACTGAAGTTATTTTAGGTGTTTTGCACCGATCCATGTAATCACCAGAAATGGTTGAAGTTTGAAATTACCTGTGTTTGCCAAAAACAAATGAGCGACGGGAACGACGGCGACGCCGTGATACGAAACTTGGTGTAGCGTTGGGACAGATTACTTCCATTGTATATTGCAAAATGATTTCTAGTGCCTCCATATGTGTACCAAGGAGCCTGTCTCAAATTCTTTGCAGCGACGTGCTGTTTACCGATATCGGAAACGAGTGGAATGCATTGCTTCATAGGAAACGCTTCCCGCTCACAGTAATTCGACGACAAGACTCACTGCTCACAAAGCACTGCTGATTCTGTTTAACGCTGTCGAAAGGTCAATGAATAGCCGAGTTTTTCGTTGCTGACAATACTGACGAGGAAAGGGCAATGCACGAGAATCGGAGACGGTGTTCCATATCAACGGGTTTTGAGTATGTCGGTTTCCTGAGATTACTTATTTTTCGAGAAGTAACATTGAATTATGAAGGCCCACGAACCTTTGTTTGGTTCGAACCAAGAGGTCGAGCCAATAATAGAGCCATGATAATCGAATTAGAATCATCTTAGTGCGCAACTATGCCCCCCCCCCCCCCCCCCCCCCCCCCCCCCCCCAAGAGGTAGTTTCTGGGGCATGCGTGATAAAATCAAAACGCTCGTTACGTTCACATGTTGAGATGTGTGACAGATGCTGTGTTTTGACCTTCAGCGCAGGAGAACACACCAGAGCTGCACGCGGACTCGCTGCAGCGATTACACGCGCTGCATAATCTCGGACAGCTACTGGCGGACGGTGTGCCGGGTGTGGCGCCCACACTGCGGGATAGCGATATTTCCGGACAGGTGGCGGAGATCAAACAGAAATATCTACTACAGGTGCGAACGGCTTGTACTTTGCTCCGTTGATAGCTGTGCCATTCATATATATCATTTTCATGACTGTTGGAGATATGCTAATTGCACTGTGTTATGGAAATGGTCATTCGTGTTATGGAAATCGTCATTCGTGGCTGGCAGACAAAAAATGTATCGATTGACCCGCGTAGAAGACTAAATTATGAATTATATGGACTAAGGCAATATTTTATCTCCATTTTACGTCTATGTAATTCTTATGAAGAAAAATATTAGTCCGCAGTGTATGACTCCATATTAATTGCGAATTAGATAAGTCAATGGAGTGTCCCGTCAACGCCGTGTTTAAACATAAATTTTCGTTTCGCCTAACTCAAATGCCCTTTTCCGCACACAGTGGACCACCAAGATGCATTCCGCCGAGTCGGATTACGCCGACGTGTCTCGACAGGCTGCCATGGATCGCGGTGGAGTGGCGGTGCCATGGGATGGTTGGTGGTTAGTGGCACTCGACGGGTTGACTGCCGGTAGCCGTACCGCCGACCCTGGTGGCGAGTCGCTCGTGGCATCGTTCCGGACTCACCTTATGGACTCCCAAGGCGACACGTACCGAGGGGCAGCACAGCAGAACGCCTCATCTATCGCGCGCCGTTTTACGCTCGTCCATGGCTTTAAGGCGGTTTTGTCGGAGGAACTGGCAGCCATACGGGTATGATGACCCGACGCTCTGCTATTCGAGTAGCCGATTCAGGAAAAAAAACTTGTATGAGTTCGATCCTCGTACAGCCTCGGAGTATCGCTTTCGTTCATCTCCCCGCATAGACACATAATTCATTCGACGCGTTTCGACACATGTTCGCGTGTTTTCGTCAGTCGTTGAGCGAGCTGATCGACATCCGGGGATGCGACAACACATCCGTTGTGTAACGAGGTCGCTGCAACACTCGACGATTTCTGAATCAGTATACCAGTGTAGGCAGTTTGGTCTGATTTGATAGTCAATATTGCGTATTGGCATGATCATGTTGTGTGTTTTGCGTTGCCGTGGGTGCTTTACCGCCATTGTCTGACTGTGTAATCCCTAATAATCCGATAATGGGTACTAAGTGGTTGCAATGAATACGCCATATCATTAGGGTGCTATTCTTGAATAAATTGCGATGATGTATTCCGTGCATGGATTTTGAAGAAATCCCGTGTAACACGGTATCATGAAGCAACAGTTTTGCGGACAGCTGTGCTGCAGCTAATGTTGGAGATATTTGGTGACAAGAGGAGTGTTGATTCGGGTCGCCGAGCGCAGGATAGCGGCGCCGCCGCTCTCAGGGCGTTGGAAGAGCTACGCCGGGAGTGCGAGCAGCCTGGGCCGGAGCTAGTTGAACAGGCAGGGCAGTGCAGCCAGTGCCGCGAAGAGCTGTTGGGTATCCGAGGAAAGGTGCGCCTTGTGTTTATCTCAGGAAAGGTCTCGGTCGTTGCATTGCCCATTGTTAAACGCCTTCTAGCTTTTGCACATCCCTTCACGACTATTAGTTTGTCTTGTCCGCAGATGTTTTAAATCAACGAGGGTTGAACGTCCCTTTCGTATGTTCTGCAGACTGATATTATTGAAATAACATGGTAGAAAGGATGACAAGCTGTGCGGAAGGAATGCTCAACTTGACAAGAATTTATGCATTAGTTGTTGAAATCCGACACCTGGCGTTGCTTCATTTCGGAAAGCAATTTCATAGCGCTTAGATGGCCCCTCCTGATATTTATGTGGACGAACATTGGCACTCTCTTCGCGATAGATATTAGGTATTTGGAAATGCACATTTTTAGTTAGGACGTAACAAAGCAGACGGCTCTTAAGATAAATATTTGCGAACCCTTCCCTTGCTCGGTATGAAAATGAGTTTGTATAGAATTATTTACTTAATGCGCGAGTGTGCTGATGCGTGTTGGCGATTTTTATGGCCTGGGCAGCTTGCCGTCTTTTGTCGACAACTTAGCCGCGATCGATTTTGATCGGTATCTTAGTCGGGGCGGTGGAAGCTCGTCTATGAAAGTGGTATTGTGGAACAGGTGTGTCGTCACTGTGAACTCGACGGCCTCTTTCTCAAATGGGAGCTCCGCCTCTTTCGGCTCCATAGCAGCTCGTTGCAGTCAGGGAGGTCGGTGTCTGCGGAGGACGTGGCGAGGCAGGCGCAGAAGGCGGCACTGTATCGGTGCGGCATTGCCGTGTTCTACCGGTTACATGTTCTGCATAATTTTAGTTCCTTTCTGTATCCTTTTGCCCAAGTTTAGCTGATCATTGCTGCTCTAGCAACGATTTTATGCTTACAAGTATTTTTCACTATGATTTTAATGCACTATCTGTTGTTAAAGCTGTATTTCGATGCGAGTGTGCTATAGCACGCATGTTGGTGTCCAATAGTCTGTCTCGTGCAGGACAAACATGCCATTGGAAGTTGCAGCACATGTTAAATATCCAGCACCGATTTCGATATATTGTATGATGTTCCTCTGATAAACTTCAATATTTTATGGCTAGCTATTATATGCGCGCGTTGTCGAACTATTCACGGACCTGTGCGGATGTCGACGAACTTCTTTTTGCATTCCACCGTATCCCGTCCACGCCTGCTCCGCGGCGTGTATTCCACATTCAGGCAGTCGGGATCTCGCTGCTTGAATGTGACTCCCGGCTGTGTATTTGACTGAATTGTAGAGTCGGCCGGGGAGGGCTCAATGAGGCCGGCGGTCTGCAGGACGACTCGGAGATGTTACTGGGGAGCCGTCGCGAGGGAGCCGCCAACGTATCGAACACCAATGTGGTACATTCGCTCTCTCCCCGCCTACCTTCCTCCTGCACACATGTTCGCCAATATTGGCGGTGACCAGTCCGGATGTTGCGGATGCCGTCTTCGCGCGTTTATATTTTTTGTACGCTTAGCACCACCAATACTAATACACTCAACACGGAAGAAAAGAAAATTGACCATAGCATACCTATAGCGGACAGTAGCTGTGCTATGGTCCTTTTTCCTTCTTTGAACATTGAAGTCACAGTTATGGGTAATAATCGAATATTGCGGCTCAAACGGAGGGTTGATTTTTTGTAAAAAGCCATCCTCGCTCAAGCACAATCGGTGGCACGTAACTTTGTGTCTGTTCGATGGGACAGGTGCGGCATCCGAGCGAGGCGGAGGCCACGCTGCGTTGGATCCTCGGCCAGTTGCGAGCGTCGGGGCTGACGGACGGAAATGCCGACATGAAAGCGGTTACGTCGCAGGCCGCTGAACACCTAAAACACATGGAGGCACGCTCCCGATGTTCCTTCCCTCTTCTGTAGGATACTCGGCGCGGTGAAATGGTGTCGTTTCCGACAACCAACCATTCATACAAATATTTCGTCGGCACTGGCGAGCTTGGACTGTGTGTGTGTGCGTGTGTGTGTGTATGTTTGTGTGTGCGCGCGCGTGTGTGAGTTTGTGAGAGCGGTTGTCCGTGCGTGCGTGTGTGTGCGTGCGTGCGTGCGTGTGTGCGTGCGTGTGTGTGTGTGTTTGTGTGTGTGTGTGTGTGTGTGTGTGTGTGTGTGGGTGCGGGGTCGATCGTCTCTTGTTGTGATAAAGGGTCATTATGGAGTGTTTTACATATTTTTGATGTAAGGCCAAGCCTGGAATAAGTGCAATGCACCACGGACACCTGTATAGCGATACGTACAACCGTTTTGAATGCGACAATATGCACTCTGTCTTGGTAACTAGCTGGGAGACAGTGCTTCGAATATAGAGTGGTGAAGGAACCCCTCCCGACTCACTTCGAAAACTCCAACTGGGTTCTCGAGCGTCCCGCTCTTGTTTTGCTTATGCAGCTTTTTCTTGTTGTTCTACTTATTGTCTGTGTCTGTTCCGACTGCGTAAAAGATGCTGTGCAACTGTTGACTTACTAATATCCTTGTCAGCGCGTCAATTGCTGTTTGTGGCCACCCATGCCGACTCCATCCGACTGTGTACTTGTAGGCGCAGCGGAAGCTTTTCCTACGCGCTCGCGCTTTGTCCCTTGCGCAGCGAATGCTGCTCTACGCGCACGACGAACTGGACATGGCTACGATGCGGCTACGGCTACGCTTCCCGGGTGAGCAGGTCAAACCGCACGAAGAGCTATACAAACTGCATGCGGAGGAGGTGCCGGCGCGGAATGTCGGTACGTGGCGCAAATTTACAGTGTGTATATATATTAGTTTGTTTCTTTAGCCCAATTAAGAGACACAGTGCGGTGCATGTATCGGGCTTAGCCACATGAAATGTTATGTCCACGTTGCTGTTTTAAACGTGAACGCTAATTGTACGGTGTTGTTATGTTTGTGCTTGTTCCAATGGCATGCCATCTACGGTTTCAGGCCATTCTGAAAATGATGTGGCAATGCGCACGGACTGTTTGAAGCTGACGTATCCGCGGATGTCATGTAGTTCGTCGTTTACCCTCTGAAGTTACAGCATAGTAGCACACCTTGTTAGTTTGTTGCTTCTTTACTTTTTGTCCTTGTGCACAGAGTTCAGTCGGGACAAGTCTGCTGCCGCATCCACTCTTCGTGCAAGGTTGGGCACCCTCCGCTACTTGAAGACGCTTGAGGTGTGTGCCGTGCTGTGAACCTACAAATAAAGCCATACTCGCGCCCAAACTGAACTTGCGATTTGAACTCACAACATTGGGTGAACGAATTTCGCTTTGACAGGCGCTGTTGATAAGCACTCAAATTGCGACGGGCCGTGTCCTTGTTTCGCGTTGACTCGAATTCATATAAATTGCAGGATTCTTTATTAGTAGTATTTTAGTCACTGCTCTTCGCAACGGTATCGCGCAGACGGAAACTGGGAAACCGGGGGAGGCGCTGAAAGGAGGCGACGAAGACCGCTGCCCCGTTTGTCAAGACACTCTGGGCTTCAGCCTCGTCATGTTTCCTTGCGGCCACAAGTTAAACACCTCCGCGCATTCATGCACGCCCTTCGCGCATTTGTCGAGATTCCGTCATTGGACGTCACCGCTTTAATTTTCTGAATACGGGTATGCTACTTCCGTTGCAGGCTGTGTTGCAAGTGTACCATGGCCCTGGTCGAGCGCGTCCCGGCGATGCTGCCAGAGGTTGGTTTTCGTGAAGGGCCGACCACTGCGCTTTCTGAAATGACTGCGTGTTTGATAAACCAAAAAGGCCATTGATTGCTTACAATAAACAACAGAGCCGACAATTGCAGTGCGTCACTGTTGAGTAGATTATCTTTATATATGAACTTTTATGTTTCACGATTTGAATTTGAGCCCACTGCATGGACAACGTAATGTAGGTTACTTTCCATGGTACGCAAGGATGATGGGTGTAGCTTGCATACGTGATTTGCTATTTTTCTATTGGTACTTATCACATATGACCATCTTTCGATAACTGAGAAAGAACTGATTAAATTACCTATAACAATGTTGGTAGCACGTCATTGGCTCAATTTCGTATATCAAGAAACATTTGCTTTGTTTTTGTTTTAGTACATCAGATTCTGGCGTGTCGTGTCTGATTGTAGGAGTCGCAGTCGATAAGCTGTCCCTCGTGCCGCGGCCGCATCCGAGTTCCCGAAATCACATACGTTAA
The DNA here is from genome assembly GCA_026401115.1 of Tetraselmis chui. Taxonomy (NCBI): domain Eukaryota; kingdom Viridiplantae; phylum Chlorophyta; class Chlorodendrophyceae; order Chlorodendrales; family Chlorodendraceae; genus Tetraselmis; species Tetraselmis chui. Next base: position 154,605 of record JAPMLY010000506.1, read on the forward strand.
CGTCGCCAAGCCTTTTCCGGAAACGTCGGGCGACAGCGCCCAGGGTGCGGGTGGGTCAGAGGGGCCCAGTCTCGGCAGCGGCCTTCAACACCCGTGGAACGACTCGGAGGTGCTACCGATGGGCTCTTACGGGACAAAACTGGAGGCGGTCGTACGACGTGTACTGGCGATCCTAAAGAAAGATCCCGACGCGAAGGTGTGCTTCACAAACCTGTAGTCCATCATTCATGTAGAGTGGCACCGTAGAGCAGGCTGGTCGTTTCAATCTAGTCGAGCCTTGGGTTTGTCAACCAACGACTTTTTTTTTTCGGGTGAAGAAAGTGGAAATGCCGTTTTGGGTTGTGTGCAAACACATGAAGCGTCATCCTTGCGGTTTCATGCTTTGTTATTTGCCTTCATACATATCTAAAATCCCTTTATCTATCGGAACTTGTTTTTTCGAATATATTTAATGCAAGTCTGATGTTTGAATTCTATGTCGTGAGTCTCTTGTTCGCTGTGCTGACTACCTCGGCTCGTGTATCTGATTTCCGTAGGTTTGTGTAACATGTGCGATATAGTGTTTTTGTCGAGCTGTTCCTTAATAATCGACTCGGCTTGGTGTGTTTGGGGGCCGTGGCAGATTCTGTTGTTCAGCTCCTGGGCGGACGTGCTCAACCTGCTCCTCCACGCTCTTGAGGCAAACAAGATACCCACCGCCTACGCGCACGGCGGCCGGAGCCTACAGGTGTGGGCCGACCAAAGTTGAATTCCGCTGAATGTTATTATATTGGTTCGATTACGTAATTGCTGTTAGTGAATTGCGCGCGTTCGCTCGGATTTTCGTGTACGTTCTTGCCGTTAGTTTCCGATTGTGAACTTGGAAATTTTAGTCGCTCTCTCGCAAGTGTTTTTTATTTACTATGGAATTAGGCTGTGAATTCGACAGAGCGCGTGCGAAGTTGTTTCGCTTTGAAATGTATCTTCTGCGATTGTTTGTCAGTGCGAATGTAATTATAAGAAATGATTTTGTTGAAACTCTTAAACGGGATGGGATAATCCAGACACCTTGAATTCGTAATCTTATAAAAAAGGGTGCACATGTCAATAATATGTCAGGGCGTGGGTGCTGTGAGCCTAACCATCACCTCGCGATCATCTAGTTTCTCAAGTTGATTAGGTCATTTTGTGTTTAACAAGTATATATTCACTTATTGCACCCCCTTTTCACACACACACACACACACACACACGCGCGCTCGCGCGCGCACGGAACTAACGGCGAGTCAATTTGATATACATTACGAGACCGCTTACTAAAATTGTTTCGCGGCAGGCCGAAATTGCGCGGTTTCGTGGGAGGGGCCGAAACGCGCAGCCTGCAGGATCAGTTGGCTACCGCGAGCACTCGTCTGTCGGCACACACCCACACTCGGACCCCGCAAGCATCACGCACAAGGGGCAGATACATCACCAAGCTGCCGACGACGCTAGTAATGCCGATGTCGGCGGCGGCGCGGTGTGGACGGGACGGCGGGGCCGAGGCGCTTCGCGAGCATCGATACTACGTGCGCAGGCGGCTCCGGCCGCGTCCGTTCTCATGTTGCTCACCCAACAAGGCGCAAACGGCCTAAACTTGACCGGTGCGTTTCTGCCATTTGCCTTCGTGAATCACCTGTATTTCATCGATGACCTTATCATCGTGATCTTCCCTTCAGGAAACGCAAAAGCGACAACTGAGCTATTGTCTATAGCCGATGAAAAATTACAGAGTATGCAATTGATACAACCATCAAATAATTGCCCTTAACTGGGCCTCTGTCGCAACCGTTTCAGACATGCGTTGAAATAATTATGGGTCGCTTTGATCATGCGGCGTATGATTTCCTCCCCAGTGCTGCGAACACTTGTATCATATTTAAGTATACTCTGTTGAAATGTACAGACCCCTGCTCCCCGCAGACCTTGCCGATCAGAAAAAAGCAACTCTTCCATATATTTATTCTCCGCGCGTTCGACCATCTTCCTCATACTCGTCGCCGTCGTCTTTGCCTCGATCTTGAATGAATATTTGCTTACATTCTTCTCCCTTTTCATATATCCAGAGGCGCAGCACGTGCTGCTCGTGGAGCCGCTGCTCGACCCCGCGGTAGAGGCGCAGGCCATTGGGCGTGTCCACCGCATCGGCCAGGTATGCATGCCGCACTCCCGAATACCGCTCTCAGGCCGACCGAGCTGTCTATTTCTACTATGATTGAATATTAACGAAACGCTTCAGTTCTCTTACTTTCGAGTTCAAAGACTTGGCCAAGTGCTTGCATATAAGGTCTCTACGACCTAGGATGCCGTTTTGATGTGGCCGCCCTCGAATCAGAAAAGTAAAATTTCTGACGTGTATCATATGAAGTATCCTCTTTTCTCAGTTCTTCAATCACAACGGCAACATCCGGCTCAGCCTCAAAGCCCTAATATCATTGACCCCCAAACGCTCGAAAGAGGATCGCCATATCAGCTTTGCGTGAACCGTGCTTTAGTTTGTCCTTTGTATAGTATTTGTTTTTCGTCCACGACGTCGAGTCTGTCGATGTCCAAGTCGACAGCTAAAACGGAGCTTTGCTCCGACTGCAGGTGCACGAGACGTGGGTTCATCGCTTCATCACCACCGCCACCGTCGAGGAAAATGTTGCGCGCTTGGGCGCAGAGCGTGCACAGGAGCTGCCTGAGCCTTCGGCCATCGCAATCGGCTCCAAAAACAGAGAGGCGACACGACTAACCGTCCGGTAAGTCCAATATTATTTAGTACTTTGTGTAATCACGCTCCATATCACATTGATTAGCTCAGCCTTGTTATTGAACTTTTAAAATAACGACACAGTCATATATCCAATGAGGCAAAATCATCCCTACTTTTCATTTGATTTTCATTGCTGTTTGCTCTTCTTTAGTTTCAGAGCTCTTAGGCATTTTTTGTCAGTCCTAGTTACGCCCAAAGGTTGTTGTGTTGATGCGTCATTGCTACCCCCATTGCTTCAACATCGACGCGCCCATGAGGCGTGCATCAACTGATTGTAACCGTTTCGCGCTAGTCCCCGTCGTCATTGCGCAGTGAAAGGCAACTCCTGCCGACTGACTGACCGCAGCAAGAATACGATTATAGAAAGTTCGACGTCCTTAAGCAGGGTGTATTATATGCAGCGCTGTGATATCAGTACTCATTCCGGCGCGCGGCGCTGTTCTCATGCAGCAGATAGTTTGAATTACCATCGGTATACCAATAATTGCGACGAGAGCTGTCGACAGTGTTGCACTGGAACGGGGGGGGGTCGCAGTGAATTTTACGAAATATTCAAATCATTTCATATTATCGACGGTACTGACACACAACCGCTCGCGCAGGGACATGGCTGTGTTGTTGGACAATCATTGGGACGTCAACGACCGTGGAGTAGGGACTACGCCGACGTGACTTCCGGGCCTTCGGGAGTCGGCGTGAACAGTCGTGCGTTTTATACTCGTTGATCAAGTCGACGTCGGAGAGTCAAGATCACGGCTGACTGCCGTGTTGGGCGCTCGGATGAATAGATGGCGTCGGGAAATATCTTGCAAGCATATATCAGAGCGTTGTCGGCACCGCGCAGCGAAGTGCCCGCTGATACCCCCTCATTACATTCCGCAAGTGGTGTGTCGGCGCAGAGCGACGCTAAATGGATGATTTGCTAGCCGGAAAGCTGTGCTTGATAAGGAGAGAAACTGTCAACGCTGAGAGACAGTCAGTTGATACGGAGGGGCGTGAAAATCAGGCTGAGGGAAATTAAATCACGATGCCAATACACTTAATTGCACGCGTCAGCTGTGTAATTGTGCAGATTAAGAACTGGTCCTGACATTCGGTGCTAATCCAACCAGTTTAAGTTGTCCTATATATACCTCGCCATCTTATTTATTTGTAGATTCAAGTAACTCAAGCTCACATCATTCTCTTCTCCACCACAAGCAGCCCCCCCCCCCCCCCCCCCCCCCCCCCCCCCCCGCCACTGAACATGCAAATCATTCTGCGTGGGAACTAAAAGAATGCACAAGAAATGGCTGTGAAAGTTAAATTCTATGTTACAAGATTCCGACAAACTTCGCCGAGTAGCGGATGAGCGTATCCGCTCCGCCGTTGGGCGTTTCCGACGTGCACGGCCGATACACGGACCATACGTGCATCTTTTTAGCGAATATCCTCGAGGACGGTTTTGTCTGCGGGGGGCGGTATGCAAGCACTGCTTGGGCGGCTGCTCGGGGGCGTGATGTCCGCCGAGAGGAACCTGCTCGGACAGGGTGACACACGTCGCGTGGTCAGTGCTAATTCAATAATACCCCGCGAGGGATAATTCGTAATTCAAACCTGTAGATCACATTTCCACGCGACACGGTCTGCCGTTGTAGAATACTTATTATATCAACACTTAGTTTGCAAGATACGCATACTTATGAAACGGAACCCCCCTCGGCACTCGCACAACAATCTTCGTATATGTTAGTCTCGATTGATCAGAGCGGCAAAAACAAGGACCCGTGAGCATATCAGACTTCAGCGAAAGACGAGACGAAATCAACAGCACATTAATCATCGTAAGTGTGGCAATAGAATAAAAGACGACTAAGGGTCTACAAGTAATGACATCAGCGATGCTCATTGGTTGAATAATAGGCGACGAGCTTTGTGGGGGTCGGAATTATAAGTCAACACGGGAATTATAATTCGCACTCAACCAGTTGCCACGACTTAAGGAAGATGACGATAGTCGAGCACCTCAAACGGTTGTATTGATCCCGATATGATTGGAACAATGGAAATGCTGCGTTTGGACTCACTTGCCGACGGGCGGGAGGGAGTCGGCTCGGCTCAGCGCCGAGGATCGGACGGGAGCGTCCGTGCTGGGGCCCGGCTCCGGGAACATGTCCGCCAGCTCCACCGCCGGTGCCCGAGCAGCCTCCACGGTATGGCTGAAGTTGCGCTCGGCCAGAACGGCATCCAGGTTGCCACTCTCCGCGTCCGCCACGCCGCGTTGCTTTGGCTTCTTCTTATCCGCCAATTTCTCCAGTTCCTGGAAAAGAAAATCCGACAGACATTTACTCCAGTCGCGATGATCCGCATTCGGCCGGCCGTGAATGATATTTGTTCCCGAGTACTGCAATCATCCCCAATTTCTCGATATTAAGCAGCCGACGAAACGGTTGTCAAAACCAAAACACTTGCTCTGTTATTAATCGTCTGCTATATATTAGTGCATTGTCGCAGCTCGGACAGAGCTGATCCGGGCGAAGCGGCCGAACTCTCATCGATCGCGCAATCGTCAAATTCAGCACAGCACAGCGCGAAGACGGCAGAAACACCCTAAAACCGCTTCTAGCACAATAAAGGAAGGGTGGCAATATATGCGCCCGACCTTAATCAAGCGGCTTCATTGTGACCTCAAATGTGAAGCCAATTGTTTTGGGTACTGCCACAAGTTGTTTCGCTATTGAAATTGAAGCTATTTCTCTGACCGCGGCTCGAAATATTATTCTCTGTCCACACATGCTACTATGAACGATAAATCAGTTTCACTGACTTTGAACAATTAAAGAAGTCAGGTTCATTGTCAGTAAAACCCTAAACCCTAAAATCTTCCTGTACACAAGGCAATACATTGTGTAATATATCTGATTACAGGAAGTACTCTAACCATGAAAGAGGATAAACCAAGCGTGTGATGAATTGCTTCTTTCAAATGCGCCATTGCCTCACCAAGACGAGTTTTGGAAGCAGAACGCAACATGTCGTGTTATCCAGGTGTAAATGCATATGACATGGGGTCGGCGTCACACCTGGAAAATATCGATTTCTGTGGGCCAGAAGCTGGCCTTGGCCCCTTTCCACATGAAATCGGGCAGCAGGGCGAGCAACGGCGCAAAGAGCACGACGCCCAGCCAAAACGGCGCTGAGGCGAAGAGGTACCTGTACACACCCTACCACGCCCCGAAACGACCGTCGTCAGCCGATGTGTTGCTGTTTTATTTTATCATTTTATTTATGCGATCAGATTAATACGGAACCGTGTAATGTATATACTCGGTTGATTACACTTTTTGATTTTAAATACATATGCGGCGGCAGAGAAGGATTCACTCACCAGCAGGTCGGGGAAAAGGGCGAGGCTGGGGATGAGGTCGTACACCTCGCCCGCGAGAACGAGGAACACGAACCAGAGGCCGATGCTGATGGGCCAGATGCAGACGTGCATGATCCAGGTCCAGTAGTGGGTGATGAGCGCGATCTGTGTACGATACGGGTGCATCGTTGTCATTTGAGTCCGTGTCAGATTACATCTATTCAAAAGACATGAAAGCAATGTATCTCCATCAAAAAAATGCAAAACTACAAAAATGTCCCTGCAAATACATGGGCAGGTTCGAGGAAAGACCGCAAATTGGGGAGGGGACATTTTTCAGCCCCACATGATATGAATTAACATTTGAATTGGAAGGAGAGCGGAGCAGGGTTTACCTTGTAGTTAACGGTGATGATGCAACAGGTGAAGACCGCGGCGCCGACTGCAAAAGAATTGGCAAAAAAGCAGCAGTGTTTTGTGATGAATCAACACATCATGGGACCTTTATACTTATTTTGTAAGCAATTATATTATGGATGTAAAAAAATCATTATAGTCAAACATATTATATTTCATCATATTCCTGATATATTCAAGATTACAAAACATCACAAAGATCTGAATGTATGTTCGTTAGACAGTTCTCTGCTGTGCCAAGGTATTTTTTTATCAAATAACAGTCGATGAAGGAAATAGCAAGCCGCAAAAAAATAACAAAAGACAAATAAGAATAAGAAAATCAAAATAACGAAATGTCAAACTGTTCGGTGGGGTAATAAACTCATTGATTGCAGAGTGACGGGACGCACAGGAGAAGATGCCGCTCATTTGGCCATCCCAAGCCGGGCTGCTCAGAGAGGCGAGCGAGACCCAGAAGACCACGAGCGAGTGCCACAGGCCGGCGACGGACCAGTACATAAACTTGCGGTAAATGTCGACCCGGCGCTTCCCGCGCGTCGTCGAGTAAAGCTCCGGGTACTGCATCAGCGTGCCGGCCGACAGGTCTTGCTCCGTGATGGCGTGCACCAGCGTGGGCAGCGTTGTCCACAAAAGGTTGTAGGTCGCGATCATGGCCGCGGGGTAAAGCGGCTGGGCGGAGAAGCCTTTGCAATGACGGGGTTGCCAAAGCAAATCAATTATTTACAAACCAAAGTACAGGGTAAATCCGTCCAGCTGTCTCATACGATCCAATATTTCGATAGGAAGGGCGCCTAATATGAAGTACTGCAAGTGGAGGCGACGCAGAGAACGTATTTAGCTGTCTGATAAGACTGGAGGCAATGCAGGAAAGGGCTTCGGAATGTACCGCTTGTGGCATCGTTAAAACTAATTAGATGGGACACCAATTTTTAAAACCAATTGAAATCTTACCGCAAATACAAATGTGCATTAATCCATTTACTTTGATATAACAAAGCGCACACAGTAAATGTCGACGCCAGTGAGAGACAGCAAGACGTTTAAATGTCAATTTCAAATTCTTCAGAAGAAAACACATACGTTTTCTATCAAAGCGTTCCGCGTCAATCAGGTAATCCTCTTGCTACTGTTGTGTGGCCGGGCACGAGGGTGGTTGGTTACCTGTGAAGAAATTGAAGTAAAAATTGCAGAATACGTAGACGATGTTTTTGTAGAACGCGTAGAATAACACCTGCGGGCGCATCCAAGGAACCAGAAGCGTCAGCAGCGGAAACCCAAGGATGTGCACTGTGATAAGACTGCGCAGGTAAGTAGGATAAAACGAATAGAAAGGCACCTCTCACAATAATGTCAAAATAAACTGTCCTATATCACGAATCTTGCCAAAATTACTATTGTAATCAGGTTTAGAAAAAATAAACTTGACAAACCTAACCAATCACGGGAATGATGGTACGTCCGCATGTTAGTGAAGTCGGCAGCACAGGTATAAGTAAAAATAAAATGAATTAATTCCGTTAACTTCATCTGAATATTACAGTGTTGGTGGGAAAGGAAAAAAAAAACGATTGTATTTCATGTAATCAATTGTGATAGTAAGATATTCTAAACAAATCATAAATTGGAAAACGACAAAATCTGTGGAGGTAAATAACATCAGGAATGCAATGTAGTACGTTTCCCTGTGTTTCATATTGTCATGATTTAGCGATGTGTGTCGGAAGCACTCGCCTGCTCGTTACGGATGTAGCTCCAGTGCCCGTGGACGAGCAGCAGTCGGCGGAGGTATGCGAACTGGCCGAAGGAGTAGTCGGCGGCCATCACCGCCGCCCGTCCCTCTCGCCCGCTGATACCGCAGCCGATATGCGCCGCCTGGATCATTCCGACGTCGTTGGCGCCGTCGCCGATGCCCAGAGTCACCGCCCCCACTAGCTCCTTCACCATGTTGGTCACCTGCGACCACGCAAGTCGATCACGCATGGCGGTGAGCTTCGTCCGGTGTAATGATATACATAAATACAGTGAATATATGAAGTGACAGTGTCATAGTGGCATCCAATCGAAATGATTACTCTGAGAACTTGATTACATTATCGCACAACACCGTGGCATGCTAAGCTATGATATGCCACGAGTTTCGTGATTTTGTACGGGAAGTATGTAGTCGCACCTGTGACTTCTGCATCGGCGACACGCGGCAGCAGACGACGCTGAAGGCCTCCGTGCAGAGCTTCACGAAGACGTCGCGCGCGGCGTCCGTCTCCAGCGCGGACTTTAGTGCAGCGCCGTCGATGATGAGGCCCACCTGCAAGGGGTCGCTGCCAGGCTGTGGTGCAGAGGCAAAACAAACAGACTTAGAATGTTTTTTCAAAGGAGATTTCTGACCAAGCAGCGCAGACTTACATCGAAGGTACGCAAAAACTAAAATGCCGCTGAAACATTTCCTCAAAAAACAGTTGCTTATTTATTGCATCATTCCATCACATTAAGGTTCGCCGCTTTTTCAACAATCCTGTGGAAGACGAATATCAAAAAGTAGAAAAATAAAGGATGTCGATTACAAAAGCGCACTTAATCCTGTCGCTAAATCGGATATTTTCCGCTTCCGTTGTTTTGAGGGAGCTACATAGTTTGTTTAGTTGATGGAATGTATTTTAGACGTCCAAGCTCATCAATCAATATGATTTGCCTGTGTTCATGTACTTTAGTGAGCGGGAAGGGAACATACGCTTTTCTTGGCGTACACCTCCTTGTGCTGAATTACCACGTCCAGCTGGCGTTCCAAACCCGCGCGCGCTGATTCCGCTGTGCCGCCCAGCTCATCCTCCTGAGTGCACAAATACGCAACATACACATTCCGCAAATTAATCTGACAGCCGTGCCCACCAAATGCTCAAACGTGGGAAGATACTGAATTCTAAAAATGCAATTTTTGTAACAGGCTCATAATTATGAAATAAGGCTTGATTACCAAAGCGGCAAACGGTTCAGTTTTATATACTTTCAAAACTTAGGTATGGGTCGACACAAGCGAGGGTTGTAAGTATGGGTTGGAGCGAGGATACAAACCCCTCAACCCGTTGTTCTGATTCGATCAGTCGCTGTAAACAAATGTAAAACTCAAACAATGCGATCCACGACATACCGCGGAGGTAAGGCCAAAGTGTCATTATTTTCACCGCCGATAATAGTTCCGCCGGCTGAATTAGACTGAAACTCAAAGTGGCCGCGATACTCGTAAAATGTGTGTGAATAATAAAAACCAAGTCAAGAAAATGTATCTTCAAACTCGTAAATTTACACATTTTACAATACACGAACGATAATTACTTCAACAAAAAATCAAACTTGTTTTTCCGAAACAAAATTATGGTCGACAATATATGCGAATGTAATCGGTACAAAACGAAACCGTTTTACAACGAAACCGCCGAACATAAACAAATAAGCGCTATCACTATTTACAACTAAATGGCGCACCTTGATTACAACCAACGGCATCGCGGGGTTGAAGAGGTTGGCGGAGACGGCGATGCTGATGGCGGTCTCCAGCTTGTCGCCCGTCAGCACCCAAACCCGGATGCCCGCCGCCATGAGGGCCGCGATGCTCTCGGGGACGCCCATCTGCAGGCGGTCCTCCACCGCGGTGGCGCCCAGCAACGTCAGGTCGCACTCCACCGACGCCGCCACCGCCGCAACCGCCGCCTCGCGATTCTCCAAACTGCGCCGCGCAACAGAAAGTTACTTTCGAATTCGAAATCTTTAACTTCCCATTTCTACGCCCGACACGCAACACAATTCATCAGCGATGTAGCGAGTTGGGAAAAATTGCGGCGCCGTGGTCGGCAATACCATTCGCATTGAAACACATCGCTGTTTAGACTTGATAAATTTAGTTGTTTCGTATGATACTTCATGTCCAAATGTGCCACAGCCTGTAATTTCAGAATTTTTCAAAACAAAAAAAGTGAAAAATGTGCAAAATAAGTGGCGACGTCGATTCGATGCGGGGGGGGGGGGATACGCATCCCACCTTACTATGACCAACTTCAAAATATTTGTTGATCTGTTTGTAGCTTAACTGTAGCTTAGTATTATCATCATTTCTTTTTAATAGCAAAATTTATCGATATATGTAATCTCGTTAAGTACTATGCAATGGCACAGGTCGACATGTTTGAAGAAGTACGTGTTCGGTAAAGAGAATCTCGTGGATGACGGAAAGCTTACGGGTACAACTACATCATCCTGCCACATCGATTTTCTAAAACGTGTGTGACTGTGTGTGTGTGTGTGTGTGTGTGTGTGTGTGTGTGTGTGTGTGTATGTATATGTGTGTGTATGCTTGTGTGTGTGTGTGTGTGTGTGTGTGTGTGTGTGTGTGTGTGTGTGTGTGTGTGTGTAAACTACGAATGGGCCTCTGTGGGTTATTTTCATGATTACAAAACTACATAGTGAGAGACACAGAGTGTATGTGCTTGCATGATTACAAAAATATAAAGAACGACGGGCATAGCTGCGGGCTACTCATATTATGTAATTATATTTCATGACCATCGTACCGGGTACATGCACTGCTCATTTATCCAAATACCAAAAGATGAGCGGTGAGAGGCGAGATAGGGTTTAGGGTTTGGTTGAGAGGGGGGAGGGGTTTCCACCTGGAGCTCGCTTGTTTGAAGTCTTCCGCCCATTTTTGGAACTCCGCTTCGGTGAGCTGACGGTGGGCGATGCAGAGCGTTCGGAAGCCTGCGTTAAAATAAGGGTTTGGTGCAGGGTTTGTGGATTAGGTATGTGCTAAGCTGAGCGCAAACATTCCGGCGGTTGGTGACATTTGGTATCAAAATAGGGTCAAGTCGCGAGGAGACAAACGTGTCTGTCAAAGAATTGCAAATAAACCAACATTTGAAGAGCGATGTCAGGGTTTAAACCTAAACCCTAAAAACATACATAAACAGACAAAATTGCTCATTTTTTCAGCGATATGGTCTAACATTCGGGAAACAGACGACAATCGACAGAGTGGAGAGAGTTTGTTTGCCTCGATTTTCAATGAAAAATTGAGATTTGCGTTTTGAGCTGCATTCACTTACAACGAATAAATTGCATTTTATCCGCTCACAATTGAACACGGAGGCACCGTTCTGCGACGGCGGCATGGCGTTCCTCTGCCCAAAACAAAAGAGTGTGTTTGTGTGGAGGGGGGGTGGGGCGGGCCGGTAAAGGGTCGTACCCGCTTGGCTCATTTCGCTCAGGTGCTCTTTGGTTGCGGCGAGGGAGTGCTGCGACGGGCCGAGGCGCTCCAGAATGACATTGTCGGCGCCTTTGCACCAAACAAAACATTTTCCTGCGCACAAAATGAAAAAATAGTGAGTGCTTCCACAGGCTTCAGGTAGACAACAGCAGACCGCATAATGGCAAACTTGGGCCGAAATGGGACAAAACAGAAACTATGATTTTCTAAAATGTAAAACAGTTGTAAATAAAAATAGTTGATTTAGGGCTTTAAATACTTATTCAAATCTGACATGGAAAAATATGTTTCGAGGCGGTTTTCGTGACATTTATTCGTAATGCAAATGAACTTGATAGAAATTAAAATTTTTCGATACTTAGTTACCGGTAACTCTAACATTCGGCTCACCGTCTGGCATCCGCCCAACGATGCTCATTCGCTTTCGGTCGCTGTTGAACTCCAAAAGGCCCGCCACTTCCACGCCCAACCTCTCAACGCCGCACTGCGCGTCCGCCGACACAAATAGATTCAGCCTCAACTGAATAGACAAGACACAGACGCACAATAATTTGTCGCAAAAAATGGCAAATGATAAAACAAAAAAACAATATGAAGCAAATGTGACCAAATTTACGGTTCATTACAAAACATTGCGCGATAATACATGCAAATCGGGATAGTGGGAGAAGGGTCGGGCAGATAAAGCATGTTTCAAAATAATTATGCAAGAGACAATTATATAAAAACTAATACAGAAAATCGTCAAACAACCGATCCTTAGAACAAACAACACAACGGAGAAAGGCGAGCTGCGACGAGGGCGGAGTCCCAAGACGTAACATGCCGAAACAATTATCACGAAAGGAGCGCGAGACAGCGATAATTTGAAAAAGTCCGCACAAAAGACATCAAAGTACCAAAAAAGTGTACAATATTGAATGTAAATTTTGGAAAGCTACGAGCTGAAGGTGGGGGGGGGGGGGGGGGGGGGGGGGGGGGGGGGGGGACGGATGGGGACGACATTGTTGCACCACAAAACAAATAGCAATGAAGCGAGACGTAGACAGAAATGCGTCGAGCACACAATAGAGCCGTCGGCAAAAACTTGTGCTTTATACTTTAAGGCATTCTACTTCATTCGCTCCCGTTTGTTATTCACATAATACAGGTTTTTAAAAGCTGGCGCTTTTTATCAAAATATGGGCAGCGGGGCGGTTTTCTTTTCAATTCATAATTCCTTCGGAAAAATATGTCGAATGTACTGCTAGTTGCATCACTGCCTACGATCCTCAAACCCTCAAACCCTAAACATATCGTTGTAAGGACTGTTGCCTTGCTGCATTGCTCAGGACACAAAAAATAAGTGGCGTCACTGGCAGCACTTTGTTACTGTATTAGAAGAATAAAGTGTATTTCGTAAATGGGGCGAACAAAAGGAGGGTCGCCGCATGAAACAACAAAGAAAACAGTAATAATCGCCTTTGTATATTAGCCATATGTGCTCCTTGTGGATGAGTTGTAAGGGTATCCTTCGCGATCGCGCTAGATTCGGTTCCGGAAGGTTCGTGTTCCCACGCTCCGTTACTGCATTAAGGGAAGATACCTGCAGGACGCAGTTACTGGTCGACCGCTTCAGCAGCTGGACGCCCAGCTCCGCGGCGCCCTCCACCAGCGCCTCCTCGTCCGGCGACTCGGCCTGGTATATCAGCTTCCCACTCTCGGTGGTGCCCTCCAGGTGCGGGACCACGTTGTTGCACATCTGATGAAGGAGCGGGGAGAGAGAGGCGGCGGCGTTGGTCGGAGAAATGACGCGGATGACAGCAATTAGTCGAAACAGGGGTACAGATGTAAACAGCAGTGAAAAAAAAAATGATCCAGTGCAAACCTTAATTTTGTAATCATACAAATCCTCCCAAAAAAATGGCAAATAATAATGCGCAGTATACATTACTTGTAGACGCAGTCTCTCGTGTCCCACAATATCTAAATAGTTAACAAAACACAGCAAGGTCTCTACATCAGCAAGAGCCTTCACATACACAAACATGAACCACGTAATGCCTCTTAAAAACATTAACGAGCGTACATGCTACCGCAGAAACATGAAAAGAAAATCAAACAGCTCCTGTCAAAATGGCAGCCAATAAATGTACATTATTCATTGGCCATCACAATCGCGCTATCGATAATGTATGCATACCAGTGTGTAGCAAGATAATCTGCTCATGTGCAAGAGTTGTTTTGTAAGTACCCATCATGACGTCAAATTTTCCAAACCCTGAGCCTAAATGGTAAAAAAAAACATTCCTCTGTCGCACGACTTACACAAAATTCAGCGCTATACACTGAGAACAGACGCCGGGATGGTACGTGGGGCCGGAGGGGTGTCAGCTCACCGCCAGCGCCAGCATGAAGTCCGCGCAGCGGCTCCCCGAGTTGAAGGACTGTGTCGAAGGGACAGAAAGGAAGGAGGGGGGGTGCGTCAGCGTTACCGCAACACGGTGCGCTGTCGAATTTCTTGTCACACTAAAGCGCTGCATTAAAAAGTACAGAATATCGCCGACAGGCTCGTCGATCACCATGAAATGATCCCTAGCTTCCACTGCAGCTGGAGCAGCGCGCGGCAGGCCTCCTCTTCAGGCGGGATAATCACAAACACGGCAGTACATCTAATAACTTTGAACATAATAACCGGAATGTAATGTGCCGCTGACGAACCGTGTGCGTAGCTAGCCGAACCCATGTGTCGGTCGTTTTCCGATTTGGATGTATTCAGACATTGAGTTATTGAGATCAGTTTGGATAACAATCTTTAAGGGCGGGTGCTCGACTGAGACAGATGCGACGCAGGTTAACCATTCATTACTTGCAAGACAGAACAGTCAATGTAAAAATCTCGATTGCAATTCAAGGTCATCCATTAAAAAATCAGCGAGTTATGTTTATCAGCTTTCGGTGCTCTCGAACGTGTAACAAAGTGGATAAAAGCGTATTGCGAGTCAGGCCTGCCCACCTGCGCCTTTCCCGCCGCGTCCTTGAGCTGCTTGCGGAGTGTCGCGCATCCTGTGATGGAATGCTTTGAGTCTTCTAGCGCGCCGAGGTGGCTTGCGCCGTGGGGGCGCCTGCCAACGCGGAGTGCAACACATGTTGAGGGAAAATTACAGTGATCTTTTGGGTATGGAGTGTCGGGAGCTCCGAACCACGGCTTTAGGATTTTTATAGCAGAGGCAGCAATTCGCGATATACAAAGGTACTTTATTCATATAATAGAACCTGCAAAACTGTAATCAATGAGAGACGGCGCATGGCAAATGCAGCGCGATGCCTGTGGTACACGCATATGCAGCGGAGTGCAAGGTGACACCGTCGTGAAATATGTACTTACATAATGAGATGGACATAATATGCGGCACCGACACAATCAATTCAGAATAACAGGCGTTGTCCGACAATATTGCGCAGGAAAGGCATATTGTGACAATGGGGATTTTTGGGGGATGATTGTAGTACATACATCTAATATAATATCAAACCTGCACGTACAACGTTAGTTTTGGGGTTTTCCTAACCTAAAACCCAAGAGGGTGCCGGTGAGGGTTTACCAGCCAGTCCCATATCCCGGGGGTGCAAAATAAGAAAACAGCGGGTGTATGGAAAAATCAACAGGGCGTGCTCATCTTATCAATTCAGGGAGGTTTTGAGCCGCGTTTCCCACCTCGAATCGCCCTGTGCAGACGAATACTGGATGTCGCCGCCCTTGAAGAGCTCACCCCCAATGGAGGCCCACACAAAGCTCATCAAGTTCTCAGTGAGAGTACCCGTCTTGTCGGATAACACGTACTGCACCTGTGGGGTACACGGAGAGGGGGATTGGGATGGTCAATTTATGAATGCTCGAATGTTCGGGTACATGTACCTGAACTTTACGCCAAATGATGCGAATTGTAAGTAAGCAGAGAATATTTTGTAAGCAAGACCATAAATCATACTGTAGATTGGATGTCGGCCGGGCTGATGGTTGAGTGACTGACCTGTCCGAGATCTTCGTTGAGCGTGGTGGTGCGGCAGCGGAAGGGGGTGCCGCTTTTGGCGTGGAACATGGCGAGGTCGCTGTTGAAGAAGATACACTGCGCGAGCTTGACGACTTCCAGGCTGACGTACAGGCTGATCGGGATGAGCTGGTTGTAGAGGATGATGAAGCGCATGACCGCCACCAGAAACGCTGGCACCCCTGTGACGACACCGCACACACCAAAAACCACTTCATTCACCGCTCGTAGTATAACAATTTAGAAATTGCCAGGGTGTCGCTATCGTTGCATTTAGTATTATCAATGCTATATTTTTTTGAAATAGCATATCAGGACGAAAGAGCTATGTACTCATAAGAGTTATCTGATTCCGTTTTCAAAATGGATGTAAGCAAATAACTGGTTAGTGGAACACTATGGTAATCATACTGAAAACTATAAAAATGTTGCCGTAAGTACAACAATACAGCTTCGCGTGTGTTGGTGCATATCATTAGGCACGGCACCCAACTCAAATGACTCGAGATTAAAAAAATCATACGCAATTGAAGAGGTACGCAAAGAAATAGTTCTTTGACAAGACAGCATTTATCAAAAGAGATCGATTTCAGAATAGCATTACCCAGATATACCATAAGTTATACCGCTGATGAGTTGATTAGAGTATCTTGTTGGTTTTTTCCTCCTTTTTTTTTTTTTTTTTTTTGCTTGTAGGCCTCCACTGCTTTTTCTTGTAAGAAATTTTACTAGAGTATCTTGTGATATAGGCGATTTACCAAATCAATATTGAGGGAAATGCAATCTCCAAAAGACATTTGCTTTCATATTTTGCCATTTTTGTGAATGATGAAGTGACGATAAGTATTGCAGGGCTGGGGAGATATCGGCGATAACGTTTAAATTTCATTGAATCAAATTACATATGCACAAGAAAAAGTTCCTTACAAGAAAAAACAGCGTAAGCCACTAAGCAAGAAGAAGAAAATTACATATGCAGCATCAAATGCAGCGAGAGAACTAGCAACATTGGCAGACCGTGTTTGTACCTGGACCCAGATCCGGCCACGAGGACACAAACTGAAGGTACCACACGCCTTGCAGCCCCACCGAGTACAATTGATTGAGACCGGCGGAAATGAGCGCGAGCAGCAGCTGCGCGCCGAACACAAAGAGTACGAGGGCGTTCGTGGCCCGCTCCAGCTGGGTCACCTGTCCAAGAAGCGGGAGTTGCATCAGTACCGAGCAGAGTAGGCAACCCCCGAAGTGACAGCGCGACGGCTTCCGTCGGAATGGTACGAGACTTTATAGTTTAGCTACCGAGAAAAGCGGGTGAATATACTTGCTACGCATTTACTATCTTACAAGAACACACTCATTAAGATAGACAAAGCTCGGCCGAGGTCTATTGATGGAAAATTCCCAAGATCGGCTATCGACTTGAAGAATACACATCGACGTATGGATAGGAGACATAGGCCATACGATTTCTCGGATCGGATTTACTATATATATAAGATGCAAGTAGGCGGTACAACATTGATCCAAACAGTGACCCCCCCTTGACAATTTCATATCATTACGTATTATTTGTAATCGTTTACATGAAAGTATAAGCAATGATGTGATTCTGCATTAGTGTTCATCTTACTGCAATTACATCGAGCTCCTACAACAAGTAATAGCTTTACTTACAGCTTGGTACTACAACTATATGCCCAAATCATTGCCGATTGGTGACTAACTTCAAACTGTGCGGGTCGTAAATGTCAACTGCCGCTCAAAGGAGTGCGCAGCTGCGTATAATATTGAGCTGCTGACTTAGAGGGGGGTACAACGGAGTTACCTTGCGGGGCGCCTTGGTGCCGTTGCGCTGAATTTTCGTGTCGACGCCTGCAAAGGCCACCATTCCAACCACCCACTGCGTTTTGCGCAGCCGGCAGCCTCGCAGAAGCAACGCGGAGGCGTCCAACCCGATGCGCTCCCCGTTTCCGGTGTCCACGATGGAGCCCTCAAACTCGTAAAGCCTTCGCACCAGGACAGCACGAAAATGTATAGTTTTATTACAAAACATATATCTAATTCCAGATAACTCGCTTTCGGCGCGTTTCAGAGCCAATCACCCCAGGACAACTCTGAAATGCTTTCTTGGCCTTTAGACAAACAAGCGTAACCCGCAATATCTAAGCGCGACTGATAGACGAAATAATGAGACATAAAAGTCGAGAAATTAATAAAATATTGCCTCAGAAAACGCAACAAAATGCCCAAAAAAATTCCGATCGCTCCAAAAACTTTGATGTTTTGTCATGGCCCACTCCCAATTTGTAACAGGCATGTGTGAGGAAGGAATTCAGAGGAGCGGCACGCGAGCTAAAAAGGTCCAAAACACGAAAATGAATAATGCCCATTAAAATGAATTAAGTTGATAGACCGATTGTGAATTCGACTTAGTCATCTATCAAAGCCCCACGCGCGCCACGCCATGCCGGCCCACCTGTGGTTGGGCGTCTCGCACTCCAGGCGGTGCCGCTCCGCAAAAGGCGCCAGCTCAGCGGCAGTTGTGAGGTGGGCGGTGGCGGAGGGGCAGTATTTGAGCTTCAGGTTGGTTTCGCCGTCCAAATTGGCGGTCTCCACATAACACACCCCCTCCTCGTCCTCGGTCGCCAGAAACACAAGGTCGGCGGGGAACTCCTGCACAGTGCGGAGCGGGCGCAGCTCAGGAACGGCGCAGACCTCTTCATACCCAGCATCGGGCACCTCTTCATCAACAGTATGGTCGTGTGTGCGTGTGCGTATGGGTGTGTATGCGTAAGTGAATACTTGTGAGCAATGTGAATATTTGCGTGCAAACGAGCGCGTGTGAGTGTAGGTATTTATATGTGCGTGTATGTGCGTTTGTCTGTGCATAAATCCGCATGTGTGTGTGTGGGGGGGGGGGGGGGGTTGGGGGGGGAGGGGGTGGGGCTAATGTACATGTTCGTGTGCCCGTCCAAGAGTGTGTATTGCGTGTGTGTATTTCTGATATATATGTATGCATGTGTTTGTGTGTATGGGTGGCTGGGTGCGGTGCTGTGTGTGTGTGTGTGTGTGTGTGTGTGTGTGTGTGTGTGTGTGTGTGTGTGTATGTGTGTATGTGTGTGTGTGTGTGTGTGTCTGTGTCAGTGATTCTGATATGTGTTTGCGTGGGCGTGTGCGCGTGCTTGCTTGCGAGCGCCCCCCCCCTTTTATGTGCCTGTGTATTGGTGTGTCTGTATGCGTGTATGTGCTGACGTCGCTCACATTGTTGCGATCGATCCGAACGATGTCCCCCACGCGCAGGTCCTGCCAGCGAGTCTGCGTTGCGCCGCCGTCGGAGCGGACGCGGTCGACGACGCGATAGTTTATGTCGAGGTCGGCTTTGTGGCGGTAAAAATCGTCGTACACCTCCTTCAGCATGTTGACCACCAGGACGAAGGAGAGCGGGAAGACGGTGGTGAACCAGTGGGTGGGCGACAGGCCGGGGATGAGCTGCAGGATGGCAATGAGCGCAAAGTATTGATTGGCGCGCCGGCTGAACTGCTCGAAGAGGTTGAGTGGGAAGAAGGTGACGAGCGTGTACTTGGCGGTGCGCACAAAGTTGCCCGCGATGTCCTGGAGTCGCAGACGCGCGCAGGCTCAGATAAGTACATAGAGACACACATAGAAATACACGAATAAACACACATAGAAATACACGAATAAACACACACACACACACACACACACACACACACATATGTGCGCGCGAGCATACGCACCCACCCACACACACACACACACATACACATCCACAAACATGCACACACAAATGTATATACACACAAGCAAATGAACATGTACACTCCAAAATACAAAATAACACACATGCATATACAGCATGTACACACACACACATATGCCCACACACACACACACACAAACAAACATAAGCATACACAAACTCACACACATTTACACACAAAAAAGTGCACACACAAACGAACACACGCAAGCACTCAAAAACATACATACACGTGTGTACACGCACATCGACACACAAACAGGTATAAACACACACACACACACACACACACACACACACACACACACACACACACACACACACACACACACACACACACACACATGCGCGCGAAGACATGAACTTGCATACGCATGAACACAAGTCAGTACCGGTTGTGACAGGTACTCCGCGTCCAGACAGCTATCGATGGAAACAGGAGCGCAATGCGGATTAGGTGTGCGTGGTCGATAGAGGTTGGGCGGGTCGTAGGGGAAAGGAGGCACGCACCTTGGCGGGTCCCACGTCGATACAGTCCAAAAGCCCAAAACAGACGCTCCGCTTCACAGACGGCACCGCCGGCACCGCGTTACTCAGCCGGAGCGGTACGTAGCGGAGGCCCTGCCAGCAGCAGAGCGGCCTCAGGGCGAGAACTGATGCCGTGTGTGTCTCTCGTGGACTGGCCGTAGGCAGCGTCTAACAACAATAAGATGCAAAACACGTAAACCCTAAAAACCCTAAAGCATCGAGGAGCTCCATTATAAGGCTTTCGACAGACGCGGCATGCCTTCCCGGACACCCTACGGTGCCTTCCTAGAAGCCTCAATAGTTCCATACGCTGTCAAGACCACGAGGTCATTGGCGTGATTTCACCAGTTGTGCTTTCCGCGGTATTGTGAGTGAGAACCTGAGACGGGTTGTGGAAGGATCGACGGCGAGTGAGGTTGCCGCATTCGTCGGAACTTGTAAGACTAGCTACCCCTGACGTCGTTCGCCAAAGTCTGCACAACTCCCACAGATTGAGTGTACCGAACGATTACGTGGGCCTAGTGGAGCTTTCTTTTTCACTCCTGCCCAGGGCGCGACGCTGTGCTTTGCGCCGCTGGGCGCTGGGTTGTTGCGTCCCTGAGATGGCCAGCTCACCTCCACTTCCTCCGCCGCGGCCACCTCGCCCGCCGTCCCCTCCGACCGCACCGCCTGCGTCATCCCGTCTGACGCTACCCTCACCATACAAGGATATTTCTAAAGCTCGGTGGAGTTATCTTTAGAGCGCGAGAAAGCTCAAGGGTTCCTTCCC
This sequence comes from Tetraselmis chui, assembly GCA_026401115.1. Taxonomy (NCBI): domain Eukaryota; kingdom Viridiplantae; phylum Chlorophyta; class Chlorodendrophyceae; order Chlorodendrales; family Chlorodendraceae; genus Tetraselmis; species Tetraselmis chui. Next base: position 175,507 of record JAPMLY010000506.1, read on the forward strand.
GCTTGCCCAACCCTACCTCCGTGCACCGCTGCCGTTGGTGCTGCAGGGCGCGGGACCTCGGCGGTGTCGTCCCGTCGAGGGCTTCACTTATGTCATATTTAGTATTGGCGATATTATTATATTTGTATCATCATTTCCTTGCGGTACAGGTACCAATGTACGATGTCGATCTCCCCGCTCATAACGGGCGGCGGAATGACGGGGATCAGATGACGAGTACTGCATAGACTGACTTGAGAGGGGGTGGAGACGTAATTATTAAATATGAATGTCGCACTCTTTGTTTATATTGTTGAATTAATGTTCTTACAAAAATAACAGCATAAGCCACCAGGCAAAAAGAAGACAAGAGGGGAAAACCTAAGCCCGAGGAACAGGAAGGCATGCCACAGCATCAGCACTCTTTTTCATATTTATCATGTTGTTCTTGATGGAGCGCGCTAGGTCCATGACTCCCTGTCTTCAGGCTGAGGGTGGGGCATGTGATGTTGCCTGCATCCCTACTCCGAGGCCTCATAGGCTGAGAAGTATCGCAAGGAATCGAAGCAAGCAGCTTAGCATCTCATCTTGGGCCTCATAGGCTCATGTGCCTCTTTCCTTTTCTTTTCATTTCTTTAATTCGTAGTCACCATGGTTTATTGTTTTATTCTGCAGAATGGCGGAGCGAGGGGGGTTAATTGCTAATAGTACATCAGTGCCAGCAGTAGCAATACCGGCGGTACCTGTACCGCAGCTGCGGTAGTTAAGCACATATCGGAGGAGCACCGTATCAGCAATATAAATAATAAAAGTGAAAATCTTACAAGAATAAAAAGCAGCGGAGACCACAAAGCAGCACAAGGAAGAAAAGTGGAGTTGGCTGCTGGCAGCGTTTTGTCGCGGTTAGCTCATTGTCACGCCATAGCGCGGATAGCGACTGTCGCGGCCGACCACCTGGGCCATGTACAACGATCGGTTTTCACCAAAGCGGGTATCGAGCGAGCCATTCATACCACTCGCAGTGGCCTACAAGCTATTCCTGATTGCAGCCTTCTAAGCTTGGACATGGAAAACGCCTTCAACACCATTTCCCGCCGGAGTTTCCTTGCGGAGCTGTACAAGAACCCTGACTTGCATCCCATTATCCCGTTGGTTGAGACGATATATTCACGGGACTCCACGGTGTATTACTTCGACCCCAACGATGCTTCGCTCCTACACGGCACGGTTCAATCTCGTACTGGTGTCCGACAAGGAGATCCTCTTGGCCCGCTTTTGTTCAACCTGGCGATAAGCACCCCCCTCCGGAATATTGGAGAACGGTGCAAGGATTCAGCGGCGATCCAAGCCTTTTATGATGATGGCAAGTATTTGATCAAAACGCCTTTCGTCCCGATTGTGATTACGGTGGCTACGGAGTAACTGGGGAAAGTCTGCTCGAATGTTCAACCAATCAAATCTTCGTGCATGGTACCTCCGGATACGGCCCTTGAACTTGTCGAGGTGATACGGGCGATGGTCCCCGTTGTTACGGGTACTAGTAACCTTGGAGCCCCTTTGGCGATAAATTTCTCGATGGCAGACGGCCCTCCAGCGTCTCATAACGAGAACTATGTTCACTCTTGGCTGCAAGACACCGTTGAGGCTCATCAAGTCCTCTTGGACAAGATCGTATGCTTTGCTATGTCGGACTTCGGAGGGACACACGCCGCTTTCCGCTTGATGATCACGTGTGCGGTACGCCGCTATGGTTTCTTGCTCCGCACCCTCCCCCCAAATATCTGCCGACCGTACCTTGCTACTGCAGATAGGGCCGTTCGTGCAGCAGTTTATCGAGTCTTGGGCGTTTCTTTGGACGCACAAACAATCGATCAACTGAATTTTGTAAACGACAGCTCTCCCTCCTTGCGGAGTTTGGGGGGCTTAATGTACCGTCCCTCGAGCTCGACGCCGAACCTGCTCACTATGCTTCATTCACTGCGACCCTCGCCAACTTGATTATTGATTACGAGTCCGAGTCGCTAGGTCCTTTGTACGGTCTCATCCGACAAGAACTACTGAATGTTGCCACTTCTACTTTACCGTGGGCGGTCCAATTGCGCAATTCGTACGACTATATCTCCACTATGTGCGGGTTTTCGGAATCGGAGCTTGTGGTGTTGACTAACACACTGAACCAAAACCTTTCTGACTATGCCGGGCCCGATGTCGAGTTGGTGGTATCTACGGTCAACAATGCGGTGGCACCCGCTACCCAAGTGACTAGCCTACAACTTCCGACTTCCGATGCTCTCACTCGCTTGGGAGATTCCGGGGGCCACATTCAACGGGGCATTTCGCGCATTTTTCGTGCCCGGGCCTACCTTGACCTCTTGGCGTTCTGCAGACCTTCCCCACCGGACTGTATGAGGGTGATTTCGTGTACGGGTCGCAGGGCTTTGGCTCTCTTTTTCGCTTCACATGAGTCGAGTTTCAAGGTGCCATCCGATTGCTATACGATGGCAGCCCACCGGGTGCTTGGCTTGACTGCGGAGCGCGCCGCTTATGTTCGAAATTGCCTTCGGTGCAATGAGGCCCCTTCAGAATCTCGCGGGTATGGATCTTCGTCGACGGTATCGAGCATCTTTATGTCGGGTAAGCGCTCAACAGCCGCTATGCTCATGGACCATATCCCCCGGTGTCCGTGCTCTTGGTATATCATTCAACTCCACGACCGTATCGTCCACGTGCTTGAAGAGTTCATGCTTGAAGCGGGGGCTACTAAGGGCCTGGACTTGCGGTTGGAGGTCCGCCGTATTCGGTCGGGAGCTTCACGTGATCGTCATGGGGATGTGGTTTGGTTGGACTTCATAGCTCCGCACCGTCATCTTGTTGTTGATGTGACGGTTACAAGTGCTCGCACGAACACCAACGTTCCTCGTATAGGTGATCGCCTTCTACTCCCTGGCAGCCTTGCATTGGGAGCACAGCAAGGCAAACTTGATGCGGACCTCCGCACTTCCGCTTTGCTTGGCACGCCTTCGGTTCAGTCGGTCCATGACTATTACCCCTTCGCCATGGAGGATGGGGGCCGGTTGGCGCCGATGGCGGCTGAGTTGGTCGATCGCTTGGCTATTTTGGTGGCTGTTCGTCGCTTCCCTGGCATGGGGCCCGCTGACTCTCGTTCCTTGCGCTCTGACAGTTATGTCCGTATGCAGCATTTTGTTCGTCGATCTACTTCTCTTCCGTTTCGGCGTTTTTGGGGGGATGTGCGACGAGAATTCATGCAACGTCTTTCTGCCGCTCTTCATGGCACTGTGGGTTCTTATTTCCGCGACGCTTTTCAGGAGGGCAGTGTTGGTGCTGTGGCATGCCTTCCTGTTCCTCAAGCTTAGGTTTTTCCTCCTTTTTTTTTTTTTGCTTTGTGGCCTCCACTGCTTTTTCTTGTAAGAAAATTTTCTTGAAAAGTGGAGTAGGAATATCAGCAATACTACGGTCCTTGTTACACCGCTGCTCCGCCGCTTATGGCTCAGTCCTCGTAGGGAATCGCCCTAACCGCCCCTAATCGGGCGCTCGTTGAGATTCGAGGAATGTACCTACATTTACTGTGGGTCTTCGCTGGCGTTGCTAAAGCTACTATATATATGGGTAGTAGACGAATTCCTTATTTTTACCCAAGCAGAAAGGCAGCAGTGGGAAGTGGAAAGTGGAAACCACCAAGCAAGAAGGAGCAAGAAGAAGGGGAAAACCCCAAAGGCCAAAGAAAGCCCGAGGCACTATATTAAGCAATATAGTACCTATACAGTTGTCTCTGGTGTACAAAGGTACCGTAGCAGCAAAGAATAAGGATTACGCGGGATATGTACTGCTGTAACATTGTGTACGCCCAGCGGTACGGTACCGCTGAAACCCTACAGCGCAACGGTCGCGCGTTTCTCTCGTGTTTTTTCTTGAAACAAGTTTTAGGGGTGTTATTTAGCCATCATCCGCGAAAGATGAGATGTTAAGCTGTTTATTTCGAAGCGATACTTCTCAGGCTCATTAGTGACGCGGATTCGAATCCGGGGATGGTATTATACCGCTCAGCTATCCCCGGGTTTCGGATCTGTCGATCTAGTGACTTGGGGGTAGCGTGAGGGGTTAGGGCTACAGGTAAGTGCCGGGTAGTTAGGGTTTCCCTCCCTGCTTGTCTCTTACCTGTACACAGTTTAAGGCCGGTTCTTAGATGAACTTAGCCATCATCCGCGAAAGATGAGATGTTATTTTAAATTCAAAAATTTCTTACAAGAAAAAGCAGTGGAGGCCACCAAGCAAGAAAAAGAAAGAAAGGAAGAAAAAACCTAAGCCCTGAGATGTTATTTTCCTCTTTTATTCTTTTTGCTTTGTGGCTGTGGCTTTTTTCTGGTAAAACAATTTCATAATATAATAAAAAGTACTGAGTTCTCCAATGCTTTTTCTTGTAAGAAAAGTTGTATAATATAAAAAGCAGTGAGTTCCTGAAACTATTTTTCCTGCTCTGCCCTACATTACCCGTACCCGTAAACATCTCTAATGTCAAGTAGGGACTAACGCTCGGTCACTCGAACATGCCTTTCGATGACCTATACATAGCAACACCACCACAAAGTAGTTAAACCTTCTCTATAGGTCTTAACAGACGTGGTCACTTGGTGAAATTTGTCCCATCCGTGTTTTTGATTACATGAGAAGCCCCCAAAGTAAGGTAGGTCCAGCGTTAGTTGAAAACACTAATGTCAAGCAACCCCGCGTGAAAAAGTTGCCGGATCCCGCTACACAAGTATTTACCTGTGATCACCCCCGGCAACTTGAGGCCTTGAAATAGGGTCGTTATCAACACCTAAACCATGAATCGTTAAGGAATGTTGACTTACATAAGTCTTCTCGCCTGTGGCAGGTGCGTCTGGAGGCATTAGCGGTGCGGGGGCCGCTACGTCGGCAGAAAGAGCCGGCTCGCTAGTGGCGGAACTCGGCACCGTTTCGAGAAGGTTGACCTCAAACGTTGCCAGTGCCTCTTTTACTGTCGAGAGTCTTCTCGCGCGCTTTGGTGGGTGCTTGCATGAGCTTTAAAAAAAACAGTACTGAATTCAAAATACTCGGCGCACAAACCTGTCAGAGCGGCGTCGACTCGCATCGTGCAACGTCTCATTCATACTTGCCACAAACGCATGGACCCGGCAGTCCACTCAATTGATTGTCGATTGGTATAAAAAGGGCAGCTTAAAGACCGAGTTTGAGGCCAGTGGGGGCTTGGTGGGACAGATGGTGTTCGGTGCGTTAGTTGTAAGATCGAGCGATGCGGCACCGATCGCTCGACCCGCACCAAGTTTTGTTGACCAAAAGGTTGCTGCCTAGCACCAATCTTACCCCATACTGTCCTAGAATGCCCTAAAGCCCTGATAGATTACCATGGATGCCCTATGGGCGAAGTTATGTGAGTAGTTGTGGTCTACCAATCACTTTTATGGGGCAGAGTTAGTCGGCCTTGACATTAGAGATACCATTGACAATAGAGATGTTAGCGGGTACCCCCTTCCTATACAAGAATGATAACTTTTTCTTAACTCTTAACGCTACCCGGTACGGGTACAGTGGACGGTCAAGATCTTGTCCACCTGTACCCGCGGCGATCTGACGGTCCGCGTAAAATGAGTATCGCGATTGATAATTATCATTCCTAATGATAACTCTTGCGCTCTTCAATCCCGGGGCTTCGGGATTGAAGAGCGCTAGAGTTATCATTTAAAATAATGATAACTTTTCCGTCCCGTACGGTACCTTTAACGCCCTTGTGGCAGCCGCCCGCCTGTAGTCGCCTCTACCACCCGGTCCGACCGCAAGTGCGGACCATCAGCTCGAGAGCCCCGCCCGCGTGCCCCGCTTGTGCGCACCCGTAGGCGCACCCACATGCGCCCAAAGGACCCACATGCGTCTACACTACACGCCCACAGCGGCCACGGCGCCACAGCACGAACGTGTTGATATGCGGAGCCCCTCAACTAGTAGCGGGATGCGGCCCCGCGTGTCGCCCGCCGCGCGTAGGGTCGTGGCGACGATGCTCGTCGCCGCCATCGCGCGGGAGGGGATACCCCTTATGCGCTCACAAGTAGGGAACCGCCTCGTAGAGGAGGTGGTGCTGTGGCCCGCCGGGTTCAAGGTGGTCGGTCGCGCTGCCAACGTGCGCCGCGTACGCATGGTCTGGCGGCAGCGGCTGCAGCAAATCGGTTCCCGCGCGAATCCTTTACATATTGTATGATGACGGAATGATAATTTTATCATTCGCACTGTACATGACCACGGCCGCGATAATGATAATTGTCACCCAGAAAATTATGGAATGATAATTATCATTCCTGTATAGGAAGGGGGTTATGCAGCTGCTCTTCATGGCACTTTGGGTTCCCATCTTCGCGATGCTTTGCAGGAGGGCAGGGCTTATGCGGTGGCATGCCTTCTTGCACCTCCGGCTTAGGCTGGTTTTCGTATGGATCTGCAGATGCAGATTTTCGTACCGGGTCGCGTGAACGAGTTTTTAAATCGCGACATCCACACATCTAAATACTGGAGTACAATTTTAATTCCCAATGTTTTTACAAAAAAACGCGGAGACCGCAAAGTTGAAAGAATAATGGAGGAAACAAATTAAGCTATCACGGCATCCGAGGCTCAAAACTTGCTCTTGATGCCGTAGTTCCCGGTTTGTTAGGCGTTTCTAGCCCTTCGTCTCCCGAAGTCGCTCTGTGCCGTGCTTAGAAGACCAAGCTCGTGAAGTACTCAGAGGGGGTGAGGAGTCGCCCCGACATCCGCTTGATTCCCTTTGCAGTCACGGAATTAGGTACTATCGGCGGCCACGCCACGGCTTTTTGCTTGACGGAGCTTGCCAAGCGGGCAGCCGCCTCTAAAGGGATGCATGTGGGCAAGTTAATGGCCTCTTGGAGGCCGAAAGGTCTCTCGCAGTACATGTCGGCTACGGTGACATGCCCCCCCCCCCCCCCCCCCCCCCCCCCCTCTTCGACACCCACTACCCCGACAGACCTTCATAATCATATGATTCCTTGAGCGTGGGCCTGGGTGAGCGCGGAGGCCCCCGCTCAAGAACAGGCTGCTCGGTGGACGCGTGATCAGAGGGGGGAGGGTACGGCCACATGCCGGAAAACCGACAGGTACCCGGGTACCAGACAGAGAAAAAACCGGGGAAATGAGCGGGGAAAATTCAGGCGCGGAGGCATGAGCGCTAGTTTTTTCTATGTCTGTGTCTCTCGCCCCCCCCCCCCCCCCCCCCCCCACATGTCCTCGAGGTGACGGGGGACCTCGAACAGGAGGACCGCCGCGTCGGTGGACGCGGCAAGACCTTGGGGCGGGGTTTACGGGATGGAGCGGCGGGATCGACGAGCGACCGCGCGAGGAGGGTTTTTTTGCTAGCCTTTCCCCTCCTACCTTCGGCAGGACCGAAGTCACGCGGGAGCTAAATTAGGGTGGCCCGTCGTCCCTCACGAACGCCGACCGGCCTAGGCCGGTCGGCACCCCGGTTCGGTGGGAGCGGGCCGTGCATCGTGAAGGTCGAGCAGCAGTTTAGTTTTGCATTTCTCGACAAGTGGATTTATTTTTAGATATGTTTTCTTGATTACAAAATAATTACGATGTTACAGCTTAGGCGGGGGGACTGTGGCAGTTACTGCGGTTGCTTACAGTTTTTTAACTCCCGAGGAACGCCGACACACATTGCAGATAGGTGTGTCGATAGGTGTACATGGTCGAAGAGACCCGGGCCCAAATTGCTAATAAGTCCTATATGGCGAAGTAGAGTGGCCCGAGAGACAGCAGTCGGTCCAGTTTGCCGGCACATGTTGTGAACAATTTCCAATTTCCAATTATATTTTGTACACTGCGTCGCTTCAAACTCCATCTCATTGTCTGCCAACTGCTAGCAAACGTACGTCATCACATCTAGGCTATATGATAAGCCTCAAATGTGTCGGTTTGACCTCGTCGCTGCGAGATTTCTGCATCCTAATGTTGCAACACGTTGCCACTCGTTCGTGGCAACCCAACCGTATGCATCACCATGAATGATTTGTCCAATATGCGACATGCTAGTGAACATGGGACTTATGCAGCTCATGATGCATGTGCATTGGAGCGTAATGATGCACAATTTGTATATACATGCCCTTTGAGAGATGACTTTTGTTGGATTGTTTCTTACACATAACACCTACTTTGTTGGCTACGCACATAATGAACACATTTGTCATTAATGTGTGCCACTTCTATCTTTGCGTAGTGCACACTCCGCTTCCCCCTCCGCCATAACATGCACGTGCAACGTAAAACACTAGCAAGTCACCATGCTATTGATCGATGTTCTCACCTGGCTCGGGTGCTATTGGTTCCACTCATGGCAGTTGCATCCCTTACCTCCAATTGACGCGCAACGTCGATCCCACATACACCGACAGCAAAGCCCAGCAAATGACTCTTTCTCAGCTTCAACGTCCCAAGAGGCAATGCTTCCATTCTTGTAACGGACTGCGGTTTCTTGAAAATGCATATGTTGTCCCTGAGTGCGAAAATGCTGACATTGTTGGCGGCACCCGAAGTCGCTGCCGGTGCTGCGAGCGTTGGTATTGCCACTGCAAAACAACACAACAGATCGCCGCGGTGAGGCTCTTAGCAACCTGCAAAAATAAAACGACTCGTCAGCGAATGTTTAGCGAGATGAAAGGTGTGCTTCCAGAAAGGATATTTGAAGTTTTGACGGGCAGTGCTGGCCTAACCTTGTCGGCAGGGTGACATACACGCTGCGGGTGCCACTAGAGAGCTGCCGTACTCAGGATGTGCATATCCGCAGCACCCACGGCCGGGACACCATTCAACACGCTGCTCCACTGGATCACGTTGGTTTCTAATGCGTATTTGAAGCGTGTTCATGTTATTCAAAGCTTAATAAGGAGCGCTAGAGTCGTTGCTCTCCGCGGCATGTCTTGCGGATCCCGACGCCGATAATTTTAGAGCGAGTTTCCGACGGGCACGTCCTAAACAAATACTGGACACTCCGACTCGCTTGCACCGAAACTGTGGCTGATGACTAGAAAACTGAGGTCTTTACACCCTAGAGACTGCTCGTGCCCATTTTGGGGGCGTGAGGTAGCCTCACGGAGCAGGTCCGCCAGTGAAAGTCCTTAGGCGTAGTGTTCGGCAAGAAAAAGGAACACCCGCTAATCAGCAACCGAATCTGGGCGCACCACATCACCACCCGTGGTGTACGCCACTTGGCGAAATACTGCCGTCGAGAATACCTAGGGACCCCCTCTATATAGATGTATGTGTCTCGGACAGAAACATCGCAGCCCGAGGAAAAGGTTGGGCTAGACACTAAGCGTCCTTGAAAGCGGTGCGGTAGAAACGGTTTGTACAATCAGGTCGCGATGCTGCACGGATCACCCATGTTCAACAAGCTGCCCGTGACTCACTAGTCAATAATTTGAAGAGCGGCAAACTTTCCTGAACTACATTTTTTGTAAAGAATCTTACCCTGCTTCGTGGTAATCAAACACTGGGAAATGGTGGGAGAAAAAGAACAAAAGCACAACCGACTAATTTTAGTCGGTTGTGCCACAAACGACCAAAATTAGTCGGTTTTGGCTGTAGAGATTATGGTTGCAGCCTACGAAGCTTGGACACGGAAAACGTCTTCAACACAATTTCCCGCGTGAGATTCCTTGCGGAATCGTACAAGAATCCCGACTTGCATCATATTATTCCGTTGGCAGGGCGTGGATTCGACGTTTTTGCTGGGGGTTTTCGAGTCCTTCGAATATTTTTTTCATACCCGACATGTCCCAAACCTACAACTCTCGAAGATGAAGTGGATTGAGAAGTGCTTCCACTGTAGGCGAGATGAGTGAAATCTTTAACGCGTGTGTCCCGGTCTGTTGAGATACTGCGAGAGACAGATACCCACTTGAATTGAAACCTCCCGCCCACAATCGCGAATGAACATGAGTCAAACAATCGACTTAGGCGAGTCGCGGCCGAATTTCCGAGTTAGAGTGCATAGTGAGACACTCTGCACGGGTGTGACACGAATGCATGATGAGGTACAAAGTGAGACACTATTATGTACATGAATAAAATCAATTGCAGTCGGATGGTTCTGATTTTACCAAATCCAAATCTATCCCATACAACTTGGCAAAACCCTCCGTCGCACAGTGCCCGTATTTTGTGTGTTGACTGGTGTGCTTAAGGGGCACACCACCCTCGGGCATTGTGCTTCATCACCGGAAAATGTTAGGTCGTGCGAAAATGTTTGCAATCTACATGTTTTAGTGTGAACGTGATTTTTGAAATCTACATGGCCAGTGTAGATTTCAATCACCGCTTTCACATTCAAGCATGCAGATTGCAAAGCGCATGCATTCGATAGAAAAAACGGAATATTACAAATTTGTTACATTTAACTAGCTCCGCTCCGCCGATATCACGTTACAAGAAAAAATTATATCCGCTCCACTAAAATCACTCCGCTCAAGAAATTGAACACCTTCGCAATGTCCTTGTTTCCCTACGAATTTTAAATACAGAAAGCGAAGTCACTAATCCTAACACATAAAGACAGCATGATTAAAGCGAAGCCATCATGTTTCTCACCTTATTAGTGATTCATGGAAACCATCAATGCATGAGTAAGAGTAGACTATGGTGAACCCTCCTTGAAGTCGTCGTACATCCTCTCAACATTATTTTGACCACCCCTGTTGCCATTCACTTTGGCCAGGTACGACAAGTCGAATTCTCCAGACGCCATGCCCAACTCGCAACGCCTAGCCCCACATTGCCTTTCCACACACAGACACACACACGCAATTATCTAAATACAAAATGTGCACATATTTTCACTCAGCCCGTCACACACACCAACACGTACAAGCACAAATACGCACTCCTTCTCTCTCTTTCTGTTCCACTCCTTTCAGTCAGATAGTTTTCGCACAGTCAACACAATCTAGAAATCGCAAATATTTTTAGAAGCAAGATACAAACATTGTTTGCATATAGTCAGACACATACGCAACACACAATTATTCATACACACAATATGAATATATTTCCACACAGCCGACCACACATATGCACAAAGAAGCACCACAAAGAGGCGCATAATCTCTCTTTATGTTGTCTCTCTCACACACACGCCTCTAAATCAGACAATTTTCACTCGATGTGATAGACAGATAGATTGACACACACAATTGACCAACAAAAAGTAACATTTTCACACACACTGCACATACACACATTTGCACACACACGCACACGAAGTCAAACGTTTTTTGCCATATGAATTATACGATACCTCCGTCTTCACAAGCCCTACATCGAACGGGGCGAAACCTAACACGCTTTGATCACATACCAAACACTATGTCTCAGTGCATCTGCAAAGACGGACGGTAATTCACAAAATATTATTCTATACAGGCGGCGGCTGCAACAAGCAATCAAGCATCCGGCACTGCACTTTCGAGAGGAAGCTAGCACGGGGGACGTACTGGTATAACTTGTAAAGACACTTCCAACGGTGTCGCTGTTAGTTGCTGCCTCGGCGAGGCCGTGGAGACAGTGCTGCCGGTCATCCGGCTGGTCACCCTTGTTTCCAACGAGGCGGGGGGGGGGGGGGGGGGGGGGGGGGGGGGGGGGCGCAAGCTGTCGCGTAGAGGGTTGCCGACGATGTCAGTCGTTGACACGTCACAGCTGCCTTACGGAGAATAGATTGAATATGGCCCACTACAATCGTTGGGCGTTGTGACGGCGAGGGGTGGGGGGGCACCGCGACACCGACAATAAGGACATTCGCAACGGGAGGAGTGGCGTGGTCTGCTGCATCGATCTTTATGACAAGCCGGTACCGGAAAACCATATACGGAGGGTTTTTGAGCAATGTTGATACCCTGCAACCCGTTGGATAGGGCAACGGTGACCATGCCCTATCTTGCCGATACCTACTATCAATCGGCACGTTTAATATCAGATAGTGCGAGCCCGGATAAGCGAGGCAGCTCGCACTCGAAACAACAAGGGTGCTCGACGGACACGCGAACGGTGGGAGGAGGGTACGATTGTTATTGGTTGGTTGCCCGGGTGGTACTAGGGTGCCAGACAAGACAAGCCGGGGAGATTATGGGGACAACCTACATGCGCAGAGGCAGGAGCGATGATTTTTCTAGTAACCCCCCTCCCCCTCCCCCCACCGCCCTTCAACCACACATGCCCTCGAGGTGACATGGGGCCTCGGTGAGGAGGAACGTCGCGACATGACGAGCGACAACGACCTTTAGGCGAAATTATGGGGTGCGACGGCGGAATTGTCAAGCGACTACGTGAGCATATCCAATTTTCCGCCATGTTTTTCTCTCTTATCTCCGGCAAAACCGAAGTCACGCGGGGCTACAATAGGCTCGCCCGTCGCCCCATCGAACGCCGATCGGCCTAGCCCGGTTGGCACCCCGGTTCGGTGGGAGTGGGCCGTGCTTCGTGAAGGTCTAGCCACAGCTTTTATTATTCTGCATTCTTGACAAGTGGATCTATTTCTAGATATGGTGTTTTTTTTTTAAAGTAGGTATCTTGTTACCGCTTATGCGGGTGGATTGTGGCAACTACTATGGTTGCTTACCGTTTTTAACTCCCGAAGAACGTGAACGCACCCACAATAAAGCTAGGTGTGTCTATAGATAGGTGTAAATGGTCGAAAAGTATTCGTCCCAATCGCTACTCATGCATGTCTTGGAGTTCTCACTTCATACGTATAACATGTATACAAAATACCTCTACTCTTCTGCACGGTTTGTGTGTAATTGTGAGTGTGGGATGAGTATTAATTTGATTCATTCATTGTGTAAAATATGTTCACGAGTATATATATACAATAATGTGGTCATATTTGCGAGGCTATCTATAATCAATATTTGCGAAGCAGTTTGGCGCTCAAGCAAAAACATAGATATGGATTTCTACTACTATTATATCATATTAAATGGAGGGCCTCCGCGCAAGAGATCAAGTACCCTCGCATAAAAATAGTGGTATATGAAACAAGCTAATATCCGGGTGTGACTATTGGCGTCGTGAGGAAGCAACCGCCGCGGCGGTTGCAATGGTTGGGGGGTAGGGACAGAGCCACCATCACAAGTCTCATCTCCCTTCTCACCCTCCGCATCCTAACAAACTCATCTCGAAAGCACGACTCGACACATCACGCATCATCGCACAAGTCAACATGCACACAGTCCAATGGCTGCATGATCTCTTTCTCATTTACCGCATCAAATCCCGCACAACCACTCGCCGCGACTCCGCACACTGCACCTACGCACGCCCCTAACTGCACGACCGCCACCACCACGCACTCTCAAAAAACCCCCAACACCCTTCGGAAAGGTTGGATTTAGGCGGTTAACGGTCTAGCCCTGACTCGTAAGTTTCCTAAATGGCATTGTTGGGAGGGCCAATACATACGGTACATGTTGTCAACCGGCGCATACGGTACATGTTGTAAACAATTTCAATAGGGGCACATGTCGTTCAAGGGGCACCACACTTTGGTGCTCTTGTTTCCTCATCGTCACGGTCCATGTACTGCCTAAGTACCCCCTCGTCAACAAGTGCACAATCATGCGCGTGCTATGCCATCGGAGATCTCGCATCAAATTTTTTGACAAATTGAAATTGCTTAAGGGTACAAAAGACAATGACATGCTCTACTGAAGTACTACAGGATTGACCGAAAACAGTACATTCAATCAGAACGGCCTAAATGTGAAGACGAAAAATCATAAATCGTTGTGGAGTATGGTGCAATGCAGGCTATTGTGTCTGTGTGTCACGCCACGCGCGCCACTTTCATTGAAGACTCGAGAAACAAATTGAATTGAAAATCTACAGGCTCAGGCGGATGTTTCCGCCGCTGTTTTTCACATCAATTTGAGTTTCAGCGGTGGGGATGGTACGTATATAGCTAGAGGCAACCCTTATTCTATCAGAAACTCGGCACGCGGTTCAAGGATAAACATACAGAGACGTCGTACGGGCAGGGCACGAATTAGACATGGGTCGGAGCTTCCTCGCCCGCCATCACTTTGTCCTCGGATCGCTTCGCGTCGACGTCGTCGCTCCGCTTCTCGCCCATTGCCGAGTCGGCCAGCTCCGTGTTGCGGTTATTGTTTCCATCGAAGGTCTGCATTAGCCAGTAAGACGTCAGCCACCGGCCTACACGAAACAAGCTACGATAACTGTTACAGCACGGAGTGTGCTGCAAGACTCTAGATCTAGGGCTTATTGGGCACCACTCACCAGGTTCGTCATGTGCTCCTCGCTCATCCACTTATAGCCCTGCCTCTTCTTGCGGATAATATAAATCGCGATGCCCACCAGAACCAGCAGAGCCACCGCAGCGACAGCGATGATTCCGAAGACAGCGCCAGCGGGCAGTGGTCCAGACGAAGAAGGCTCGGACGAGGGGGCGTTCACCTGAGTTTAGGGTTTAAGAAATTTAGTTCAGAATCAGGACTTCCAAAACAAGTCTCGAAAGGCTAGTCGACTTAAAATTCAGCGTTCTTACCCCTGTGATTGATACGGCACGATTGAAAATCGCGCGCACTGAGCTACCGTCGTTGTGGCTACCGGCGTCTGGGCACGAGGCAAATCGGGAGGAGCACTGCGCCTCTGAGCACTGCTCGGCCGAGCTGGCGAGGAAGACATTGGAAACGTAGTTCGGGCAGTCGTCCGCCTTACAGCACTCGCACTTGCAGGTGTAGAAGGTGGCGAATACTTGGGCGTCCTTGTTGTGGGAGCCCGCGTCGGGGCATGAGAAAAAATTGGAGCTGCGGAAGAGATAAGAGCGAGACATAGTCCAAGAGCGACGGAGTCAGTGAAGGGGCGAGTAGAGTCTAAGCCCAAACTAACCATAAAGAAACAGGCAAAGCGACAGACCAGGACATACACACAACCTAAATATCTTAATGAATAAATAATCAATTGAACATACCTGCACTGTGCCTCAGTGCACGCGCCGGGGTGGTCCGCAAAGTAGGTATGGTCGATCAGACCAGCCGCGCACTCGGCTTCGCTCTTGCAGCAGCTGCACTGGCAGCTGTGGTCGGAGGTTCCCACGTCAGCTCCGCTGTAAATCGCGTTAACCTCTGCGCCGTCGTTGTGACTTCCTACGTCCTTACATTTGTTCGAGTTGGCCCGGCAAGCATCAGGGGTGCATACGAACTCAGAGCCGGCGTAAAAGCGGCTGATGGAGTAGTCGTTTGCGTCACACGCCTCTGTATCAGCACAGCATTCGCAAGAGCAGTCGAAATAGTTTGCAAAGACGCTGTCCGGCAGACTGTGGCTTCCCTGATCGGGGCAGTTACGGTACCGGGAGCTGCAATGTGCAGGAGAGCACTTGTCGCGGGATCCAGCGGGGTAGAGGTAGCTGGTCATGTCGGGGCAGGTGTCGTCGTTGCAGCAGGAGCACTCGCAGTCCAGGAAGGTGGCGTAGACTTGTGTGACATGGTGCGAGCCGGTGTCCTTGCACAGAGCAAAACTGGAACGGCAAGCCGCGGAGGTGCACTTGTCACGGCCGCCCGCGAAAAAGGTGTCGATATACCAGTCTCCGCTGTCGCACCCGTCACCTTCGCAACACTTACATGAGCAGTCGTGGTATTCGGAGCCGTCGGACTGGCCGTGGGTCAAGCCAGCGGAACCGAAGAAGAGGACCGCCGCCAGAGCAACTGCGGACGAGCAAAGGCGCGACATGACGACGGGCTTGACTTCGCGAGCGGCCAGGACAGGATTGTACTACCTATTTCGTTTGTTAAACAGCCAGACTAGCTGTGATCCGACCCACGAAGCCTCCCGCGCCGGCTCGAACGGCCGTGGACTGTGACTGGAGTGGGAGAGTGTGGTGGGTTTGTGTAGTTTGGAGGGTTCAAGAAAACGGTCAGTCGGTTCAACAATGTTCAGACAGACGAGGCTGCGGACTACCAAAGGGTTAACTACTGCTACACCAGGAAAATGCAGACGGGGAAGAGGATCAGGCGCCGCAGGCCGGAATCAACCTGGTACAGGTACAGCAGCAGGTACTTGTATCGCCGCTACCAATCTCAAACGATGGTTCGCGTGTCGTTTTGCTATCGGCCTTAGCATGCGCAGCACGGACAGCAACCAGCACGCTGCAGTCCTTTTTGCAACCAGGGCGCAACAACGCCGCCTGCACGCACTGTTGTGGCGACTCACCGCCACCGATACATCGACGTCCGACCGCCGTGTACTTTATCAATGAGATATTGCTTGTATCGTTACGGACGCAGGTGCTGTAGGGGTTGATACAGCGCCGTCAGGGCCGACGTTTGCATCGATGCCACTCCGTTCGTCATCGTTGGGTTTGAAGCTGAGACGATAAATAAGCCAGATCCGCATCGCCTGTGTCATGTCCGTACCGGGCATGCGAATTTCATGGGCGAAACCTTAATTTTTTTTCGGAGGGAATCCGTCCGAGCGTGGCCGACAGGCGCACGGAATTGTCGGCGCCGCCGCGCGTGGCAAGCGCGTGCCAGGTGAACACGTGACTTCATTATGGAAGACCTGTATGTACTTGAATACCCTGACATGGATACGACCTTTCCAGCCTGGATAGTACGTTTTTTAATGTACTGTACAGTCTGAAGCGCATTATCATTTGACGCGAGGAGTACTGCAAAAGTACTCGCAAGGTGGTACTGGTACGGGTTATTATTAAGGTTAATCCTGCTAATTGTGCTCTCTATATGAATTAAATCGGCCCGTCGTTTGTATTTTGTTGTCTTCTCCATTCTTGATATCCATGGATGTTCTTAGTTTTTCTGGTTTTCATTTTACTTGGACAATACTAAGTTATTATGTATGTCAGTACAGGTACAGGTACCGGCCGGAAACGTTTCCTGTACTCATTCTGTCAATGTACATGTATATATATTCGCTACCGGAATGGAATCAGTTTTACTTACCAGCGGCACCTTACTTTCATCACTACCTGGTCGGCCTTACGAGTGAAGCATTACAAGTTATCTCCCTCACTTCGCTGCCGACAGACCGGCTGGGGCTGCCTGACATACTTCTCGTCCCAAGTTGTCCAGCATACACCGTCAATATGGCGATTAAGTCTTCCGCACCCCTCCTCGCGGTGGCCATCCTGTCCCTCGCACTCCTGTCGCCATCCGTCCTCGGCCTCGGCGAGGCAAACGTCGCGATCACCACCACTGCCGGCGACTTCACCCCATCAACGCCAGTCACCACTGAGCTGGACGTCTCTGGTACTGTTAATGACATTCTCACGGAATTGTCTGATGGCCAGTTCACCGCCGCTCGCCAAATCTACGAGAACTCCAACACTCTGAAGGTGCCCGACCTAATCAGCCTTGACGCTTGTTTATTAGTATTTCATTCCCTCTCACTTTGACTTAGTGACTGACATACCTGCGGTACTGCGTTGTATGTCTGGTAGAGTCTGGCTCAAGGCGAGGGGCTCTCTGGCCCGGTGTTCATGGAAGCGAAGGAGTTCTACAGTGACATGGCTGACTTCAACCACCGATACTTGCTGGAAGAGGTACAGGCCCGCTCCGCGACGCCCCGTTTGCTGTAGCCGCATCTAAGCACAATGTATGCGTTTTCCAAATACTGTTCGCCCTTGTTTATCATATCAGGCTTTCGTCACTACGGGGGGCGACGCAGAGGTAGCCGAGATGGTGGAGAAGACGGTGATGGACGCCATCCCAGTGCAGGGCATTCTATCGCACGCTTATAACGGCGGCGTCAATGCCAACCGCGGCAACTGGGACAAAGCCTGCGCTCTTTACATTGGCCAGCCTTCCCTGTGAGTCCTCGTGCTTTTCGCGTTACATTCGTGGAAGCAGCACCAGTACACAACTCACTGCTCAGTTCTGACGAGCAGCGCTCGTGTTGCCGATTTCCGACATGCAGGGGGAGCACTCCCTACGAACGCGCTCAGAAGCGCGGTGCCAACTATGGTACCATGGAGGGCGAGGTCGCGAACGCCAACATCGCGATCCTGGAGGCCTGCAAGGCGGGGCCCACCCAGAGCAATTACGCCACCATTTTGAAAAACATCAAGATCACCTACGCTCAGGCCAGCATCCGTTACGCACATCTCCTGGACATCGACTTTGCGGAGGGCCTATCCACCGTCGACCACCGCGCTGAGGTAGGCAGGGTTATACAGTGCCGACGCTCGCGAGCAAAAAGATGTCAATGGAGGGGTTGGTTTAAGCGGTCACTGTGTCGTGCGGTGGTCTTGCTGGTATTATACAACTCAGCAGCGCGCCCTTCCGTATCAATCACAGGGTCAGGCCTTCTACCGCGTCATTGCCCCGATGGTGGCGTCCGCGAGTTCTCCCTGCCACGACATCATGAACGAGCTGTAAGCTGCTTTCTCGACTCTGAATGTTATTCGTCCTTGGCCGTTGTTTGAAATACTTTAAGCGCTAAATGAAGCTCGCCTTTTCGTTGGCTGATATAAAACACGTACCCGTATACAACCCTTCAACAACAGATATAGCTTCGACAAGGACCCCGACATGAACAAGAAGTACTATTGCGAGGCCGTGGTGTGCATTCCCAGCGCACTTGACCTCTCGCCCAGCGAGATGGGGACCCTTGAGGAAACCAGCGTAAGCTTTTTTCTTCCGCCGCCGAAAGTTCTTTAAATTTTCCCGTCAGAAACAGATAAACTCATTTGAACTCTAATATATAGCGTAAGCACTCCTACATTATTTAACTCTCTTCACCGAACTTACTTTCGTCTCCTCCTCTCTTGCGTAGGGACACTGCGACGGCGTCGAGCCCATCAGCACCCAAACCCAGGATTCTTCTGCATTTTCGCTCCGCTCCGTTGTCGGCTTGATCCTCTCTGTCGCTGCCTTCGCGATGGTCATCTGAGCTCATATGCAACGACGCGTATATTTCTTGGGAGCCCTCTAGTACGTTCCACTAGATTATTGCCGGAAGGGCG
The DNA here is from genome assembly GCA_026401115.1 of Tetraselmis chui. Taxonomy (NCBI): domain Eukaryota; kingdom Viridiplantae; phylum Chlorophyta; class Chlorodendrophyceae; order Chlorodendrales; family Chlorodendraceae; genus Tetraselmis; species Tetraselmis chui. The sequence continues at coordinate 194,537 of JAPMLY010000506.1, forward strand.
GTGCTTTGCTTTCCTCTAACGGGCGACTGTAAGTAAAAGACAACCCGATTTTTGCCCCACCTTGGTCACACAGCACGACGACAGCAACGTGCTTGGATGCAGGTTCGCGCTGTCGTCGATACAGTCCACCCATAGCGCTACTCTCCGTCCAGTGGCTTCCATAGTGTGTAAATGAGTTTCTCATGAGCGCATTATTTGACAACTGCCTGCTGTTCCTCGGGCTTGGGGGTTTTTCTTCTTTTCTATCATACTTGGTGGTCTCCGCTGCATTTTCTTGTAAGAATTGCAAGGTAATGATAATTGCGTGCTCACAAAATGGTCGTGTATCCTCTTTATTGTGTGTTTTCTTCAAACTACGACTCACAACGAAATATTTTTACTAGCGTGCCAATAGAAATTCAGTGTTTTCCAATGAAAATAAGGAAGCCAGATCGTGAGTGTGAGGAAAGCCAAAGATTGAAACAGGTGTGTTGTCTTTTTTTATATGTTTTCTTCAAACTACAAATCACGATGTGTTTTCAATAGCGTGTCAATTGAAATTCTGTGTTTTCCAATTTAAGAATTAAAGCCAGATCGTGAAAATGAGGAAAGCCAAAGATTGAGACAGGCGAGGGAATTGGTGAAAAGAGCGTGAAAAATAAAAAAAACATGTTCGGCACCACGCTTGAACTGTCTTGGACCCATAAAATATTGTTTCGTAGTCTATGTTCCCGAAATACATGTGATAATGATTTTTTTTTGGAAATTTGTGTCTCCCCTTTATTTTTCTTCTTGGCATTCACTGCTGCCTTTCCAATTACATTCGAATAGTTCTTTGTGGAATTTCTGTATTAGTTTTTATGTCAGTAGTAGCAACATTTTCTTCGAAGACTTTAAAAACAATCCCCCGACATTTATTGATCGGCCCCGCCTTTCCTTCTCTGTGGCCCCGTCACCATGCCCGTGCCGCCCCTTCGCATTGTAACGATCCAATGAGCTTATGCCCCCCGCCGGCCCCGCCCCTCCACCTCAAGGCCGGCTCCTCCTCACTACTCCGATGAGTATATATATGATGTGGCAAGAGATCGAACATTTTTAACCCGAAAGCACGGGATTCTTCGCTTGCCGCCCGGTGGTACATGTCGTTCGCTGGTGGGGATGACAATTTGCAGTCATCATTCCAAAATGTTAAAAGCACCGAGGCAAGCCAAGTAAGCGTTTTCATTCTGTCTTACAACTCATATCTGGGATTGGTGTTTGTCTCCCCCAAAAATTTGTTACTTCGCAAGTGGGTATTTTGGATGACGTATGCAGTTACCGTCGACTCAAAGTGATCGCTTAAAAGAATCTCCATACACAAATTACGCCTTCACAATTTGTGGCAAGCAAGCAATAAGATGTCGTACATACACTTGAAATAGCACGGCAAGTTCAAAGCCTCGTCTAACTAAGGTATCATTTAAGTCTATACGCACGGACATGTGGTCAATTCCCATGTAAATCACTATGTTTGGAAGAAAACTTATACACAAATCATAAATGGTATTCCGGAAATTGACGCATTGTTGGCACGCCATTTCAATGCAAAATTTCACCGAGTTCATTTCAAGCCGTATATTGCTAGCACGATTATTGATATCGCCAGTACAGCTTTAAAATGCGTGTTGCTTGACAAGAACATTACAGAAACTTGAAAAGCACGAGGCGCGGTGAATCATTAATATAAAACAGCAAACCCATGAGACCGAAGCACATTAAGTGGTATATAGAATGTTTATCATACTAATCGTGTCATGTACGGCAAACGCATGCGCAATATAAGCGTTGGTCACAAGCATAGCAACCACCGACGGGCTACGTACTAGCGGCGGCCTTACAAGGGGTTTGCACGGAAGTCCGCCGGCATTGCCCCCACCTACATGAGATGAGCGCGGGTGAGCTTGTTAGAATGTTAAGCCTAGCATGCGAGAGAGGTGAGGTGGTTAATTATTGATGCGGCACCAAGCGGTTGTTTAATGCGAATCTATGAAATCTCATCCTTGATTAATGCGAGAGAGCATTTAAAGGTGACGTGTCTCTAACTCTTCGTAAGTGGCAACGTCATGAACTCGACTCGTCACGTTTCATATTATATGCAATCCATCACAAAGTCCCTAACTACGCAATAAAAACAATACCCAATGCGAAGGAATGTCGAATATGTCGCACATCACATTTACCGGCATTTCACATCGGGTATTTAATGCCGTACACGCGTTCTTATGTCAGACGCGAGAATCGCGTTGAAACACGCCACCAACGTACATATACCATTCGCTCCTACCCATTATTGCTCAAGCTTTCCTAACATTACCGATACATTGTAACTCCTAGTAAGTGATGCTTAGACCATAACTTTGTATAGAACGGAAGTTGAAGTTGCGCGATCGCATATTCTCTTTACACGGCCATGTCGCCACGGCATGCATGCGCTGTCGGCATATGTAGCAACCCACTTATCCGCTCACTCAGCCCCGTCGTACGGACGACGCCGACACCATCATCCCCGATGCCCGCCGGATTTTTGCGAAATTACTTATTTGGCACTACACATAGGCAATCATGTGGGGGTTTTGTAAGTTTTGGTGTATCGATGATATATCACGATGAATTCTGAGTTTACCTCTTGTGTGTGCTTGAGATTGCCATAGCGGCAAAAAACAGCGAAATTGCACCCTAGACGGCGAGTACTTGGAGTACCTCCGGAAAGAGTTTGAAGAAAAATATCACTCCGAGCCGGCTCGATACCGATAAAGCGGCATGTATGATATGTCTAGGCCCACCGCTGACTCCCGGTGGTCGCGGAGCGCGACGTCGGGCGGCTAGACTCTTTCACGCACCCACACTCAGTGAGTCGGACCGCGACTTCCGGATGTCGACTACCCCAGTGATGAGTGTGTGATTGACTTCCAATTCGATTTTTAGATGGTGGATACCGCCAAGTCAACAACAAAGGGAAACATCTAACAGTCGGCGGGGATGCGAAATGCGCTTAATGGAGCTTTACAACCTTCCTCCAATGGCAATAGCGACACTAATATTGCTTATCATGATGGTGGGATGGGGGGGTGGGGTTGGGGGCACTTGTGACTTATCTCCGCAGTCATCTACCCCAAAGTTTGCTAAGCTTGAAATGTAACACTTGTTCTTTGTTATTTTGGTTTTTATGTTTAAATGGCCATGCATGTATACATAAATTGAAAATGTATGTGTTACAACAAGACCACTAAACTCGACCCGACAATACGGTTTGCTATCTAACGGCCAATGGTTGCTCGGCCATTTAGGACACTTAAGAGCAAAGATTACGCCGGGTGCTCTTCGACATGGTACACGTATCTAAGCACCGATATGAAATGTGTGCCGACGTTGGTCGAAGGTTAAAAACTGTAAGCAACGGTAGTAATTACCACAGTCCTCCCTTAGCGGTGACAGCAAATATAGTTTTGTAACCAAAAACTTCAGATCTTAAATAAATCCACTTGCCAAATATACAAAATGAAAGCTGCTGCTAGACCTTCACGATGCATGGCCCTCTCCCACCGAGCCGGGTGCCGATCAACTTTCGAGAGGGGCGGCGACGAACCAGCCTAATCTAGCTCCCGCATAACTCAAATCTTGACGGAGCTAGGAGGGGAAAGGCTGGAAAAATCCCCTCCCTATCGCTCGTCGCTCGTCGATCCCGCCGTCGCATCCCGTATGCCCCGCCCCAAGGTCACCGCTGCTCCTCCCGACACGGCGCCGCCTTGTCGAGGACCCCTTTCGCCTCGAGGGCGGGCGGGAGGGGCCCAACCTGACATGCAGAAATTACTATCGCTCGTGCCTCCGCCAAGTAACTTTCCCTCATCATGTCCCCGGCAATATCTAAGCTAGTACCGGGGCACCAATCGGGCAGTCGGGCTAGCGCCCGCACCCTCCCCCCTCCAGTCGCGCGTCTATCGAGCATCCTTGTTTCGATTGTGGGCCTCCGCGCTGACCTTGGCCCACACTCCCTAGTATTAGATAGGTATATATGCTAACACTGAGCCTCACCTCCCCGTGGTGGGCGTTGGTAGCCCTACACCCATGCCATGCTTGGCACGGTTGGGAGCTAGGCGGGGTGACTCCGGCAGCTGCGATCCGTGCGATTAGCAATTGTCGGGAAGCCTCGATATATGGGCT